>JAVFBX010249836.1:0-10084 GCA_034783855.1 Mopalia kennerleyi | reverse complement strand
TTGTTGTCAGAGTTATTGTCGCTGAAGCAAATGTCCTAGATCAATTGTTGTCAGAGTTATTGTCGCTGAAGCAAATGTCCTAGATCAATTGTTGTCAGAGTTATTGTCGCTGAAGCAAATGCTATAGCCATTGTCACTAGAGCACATACCGTCAAATCACTTGTTAGAAATATTGTCACTGGGGCAAATACCGTCGGTTCAATTGTTCATTGGAGTATATATCTTCGGATCAATTGTCAGAGTTATTGTCACTGAAGTAAATATCTTCGGATCAATTGTCACGCGTGCAAATGTCGTCTGATTAATTGTTGTCAGATTTATTGTCACTGGAGCAAATGTCTTCAGATCAATTTTTGCTAGAATTCTTGTCACTGGCAAAAATGTCGTCTAATATTTTGTTGTCAGAGTTATTTTCACTGGCACAAATGTCGTCGGATTATTTGTTGTAAGAGTTCTTGTCACTGGTCGCCCACTGGGTGAAATGGCCTAAAGCATGGCGTTAAACCTACATCAAAACAAAACAAATGTTGTAAGCCTTAATAGGACTTTATGAATTGGTGTATATTATTGTCTATAACTGGACTAGCAGGCACAGCGCGTCCCGGGTTATATTTGAATACCTAAGAACCATGTCTCCTTTAGCTATCACCTTGTCTCAAGTTGAAACGAATACGTTTAATAACGATCATACGATAATGCGTTTAAAATTGTTTAATCCAATCCAATATATTTTACACTGCCTTAAAAATATCGGTAATATGGATTATTATCAGGCCATTGACTTTCTGATCCTGTTATCAATAAGTTAAACAAAAAACAACGTTGTTCTGACAAAACACGTGATTATTGTTCGATATGATTATTATTATAAGGGGGTAATGATTTGTGTAACACGAAATTCACATCTGGAAAATATTTTATTTCGAAATATGACATTTTTGAATATCTCAATTTATATAATGTTTTTTAAAAATCTCAAAATTGTCAACCATCTGTGCTGCGTGTAAGATGTATAAGTTCATGGCCATCGCTAAGGTAAGAAATTAGGTCTGGCTATTTCCCCGCCCACACAGCACGCGTCTGATCAGCATTGCCAAATCCATGTGCCACCTTCCAGCAGCTCAGGTAACAAAGAAATGCTTGTTTATATCCAATGAGGTGAAAGTTTGGCTTAAAAACTCGACGTATATCACACATTCCCAAAGATTATCTGATAGTTTCAGCAACTTTTGGAATTCCTATAATGTAGCCTTCTCTATTTCCACGTTAACGCCTTTCGCTTTCTGTTATAGGTTTCATACGTTTCAAGTGTATCACTCTTAAGTCATCGATTTACTGAAATATTTTATTGAGACATTATTTAGATCGATCTTTGCTACATATATTACTCGTGACGCTTTTATGTTGCGCACCAATGGGTGTACAATATATATGATTTTAATTTACTGGTCATAAGATAATACTGAAAGTTGTAGGTGATGTTTAACACCTGTCAAATCGCTCTCCTACTCGTGTAGAATCCACAAAGATTTAAAGGGTCTTCAAATAATATTGAAAATAGCTGGATATTGTTAAATCATTTTCAAAGTTATCTGAAATTATCTGGGCGGTCGCTTTTTATCACATTTTCTTTTGACTGACAAGTTCACAATAAGTTTCATTGCCGTATTTTTCCGCGACAAAACCTGAATTTAAGTGCGTTGGATAAATTGCGATTTATGAAATCTAGGAAATCTTGCTTATTAAAACATGCCGTTGAAAAGAAAATACACCAATCTATAGCATGACTGTTTTTATGTAACCGCATCGAATTTACATTGGCAGGAAATTAGCTTCAATTTGGTACCAAGCTTTGTTTCACGTGTGTCCATCCCATTGCTTCTGAAACTCCACTATTAGACCAAATCACATCCTGTCTTAATAGTGTTTCATTGTGCAAGTCGACGTATAATATTTGGATGCGTTTAATGTGACACTTTCAGTCTACAAATATTTGTTGTTGTTAATGTATTATTTGTTTAATTGATTGGTGTTTTATGCCGTATTTAAGGTTATTTCACAGGACGGCGTGTGAGCCTAATGGGTGAAGGAAACCACCCTCAACACCACTGGCAATCATTGTATGGAAATTGTATAAATAAGATAAATCCAATGTCATGTTCATAAGCAGCTGAGGTTGTATCTCTGGTCATTACTTTTCTGGGGGACTCCATGGTCGAGGCGGTTCCTGAACCCTCACCGCTTGTTAAAAAGTTTAGTTTCTAAAAGTTTCTATATTGTTCCTGTATCCTATTCTCCCTATTGTATTCATTAACAGTAATTTTTGACACTCGGCTGGTTGTTTTTACCTCTAAACTTCATCGTAACCGGGTAAACAACCACTCAATCAACCAATCTTATTCTTATCATATATTTCTATAACTTATCGTTATTAACTATGTTGTACAACTTTTCTACATTAAAAATATAACGAACCGGTATATAAAAATATAATATAATACATTTTTCTCAAAGCGATTAAGAAAACATTGACCTATGTCTATTTTCAGTATAGCTGACCTATAGCCATTATTTAATTGCTTCAAGGAAGATCGATCTTGTTAACATGACAGACCGAATAGCTCTGCCATTATAAACTTCTCCAGATTCCTTTGTCGTTAGAATATGTGGTTAGAATATTTCAAAGACCACTAAGCACCACACACATCCTCCCATCTCCCTCCAAGCATCACACACATCCTACCATCTCCCTCCAAGCATCACACACATCCTACCATCTCTCTCCATGCACATCACATATCCTAGCATCTCTCTCCAAGCACAACACACATCCTATCATCTCCTTCCAAGCACAACACACATCCTACCCATCTCCCTCCAAGCACCACACACATCCTACCCATCTCCTTCCATGCATAACACACACCCTATCCATCACGCTCCGAGCACAACGCACATCCGACCCATCTCCCCTCCAAGCACCACACACATCGTACCATCTCCTTCCAAGCACCACACATCCTACCCATCTCCCTCCATGCATAACACACACCCTACCCATCACGCTCCAAGCACAACACACATCTTACCATCTCCCTCAAGGCACCACACACATCCTACCCATCTCCCTCCATGCATAACAGACACCCTACCCATCTCCCTCCATGCATAACACACATCCTACCCATCTTCCTCCAAGCACAACACACATCCTACCCATCTCCCTCCAAGCATCACACACACCTTACCCATCTCCCTCCAAGCATAACATACTTACTACCTGTCTCCCGCCAAGCATAATGCACATCCTATCCATCTCTCTCCAAGCACAACACACATCCTACCCATCCCACTCCAAGCACAACACACATCCTACCCATCTCCCTCCAAGCACCACACACATCCTACCCACCTCCCTCCAAGCACAACGCACACCCTACCAATCTCCCTCCAAGCATAAAACACATCCTACCCATCTCCCTCCAAGCACAACACACATCCTACCCAACTTACTCCAAGCATAACACACATCCTACCTCTCTCCCCATCAAGCACCATACCAACCTACTTATTTGCCAATAAGGGCAACACACATTCTACCCATCTCCCCTCCAAAGACCACACACATCCTACACATCTTCCCTCCATGCACCACACACATCCTACCCATCTCACTCCAAGCACCACACATATCCTACCAATCTCTCCTCCAAGCACCACACACACCCTATCCATCTCCCATCCAAGCACCACACACATCCTAACCATCTCCCCATCAAGCACCACACACACCCTACCATCTCCCTCCAAGCACCACACACATCCTACCCATCTCCCTCCATGCATAACACACACCCTACCCATCACGCTCCAAGCATAACACACATCCTACCCATCTTCCTCCAAGCACAACACACATCCTACCCATCTCCCTCCAAGTATAACACACACCTTACCCATCTCCCTCCAAGCATAACATACATACTACCCGTCTCCCGCCAAGCATAACGCACATCCAATCCATCTCTCTCCAAGCACAACACACATCCTACACATCTCACTCCAAGCGCAACACACATCCTACCTATCTCCCTCCAAGCACCACACACATCCTACCCACCTCCCTCCAAGCACAACGCACATCCTACCCATCTCCCTCCAAGCATAACACACTCACTACCCATCTCCCTCCAAGCACAACACACATCCTACCCATCTCACTCCAAGCATAACACACATCCTACCTCTCTCCCCATCAAGCATCATACCAACCTACTTATTTGCCCATAAGCACCACACACATCCTACCCATCTCCCCTCCAAAGACCACACACATCCTACCCATCTTCCCTCCATGCACCACACACATCCTACCCATCTCACTCCAAGCACCACACACATCCTACCAATCTCTCCTCCAAGCACCACACACATCCTACCCCCCCACCCCCCCGTGCACCACACACATCCTACCCATCTCCCATCCAAGCACCACACACATCCTACCCATCTCCCCTCCGTGCACCACACACATCCTAACCATCTCCCCTCCGTGCAGCACATACATCCTACCCTTCACTCCTCCAAAGACCATACACATCCTACCCATCTCCCCTCCGTGCACCACACACATCCTACCCATCTCCCCTCCAAAGACCATACACATCCTACCCATCTGCCCTCCAAGCACCACACACATCCTACCATCTCCCCTCCGTGTACCACAAACATCATACCCATCTCCCCTCCGTGCACCACACACATCCTACCCATCTGCCCTTCAAGCAGCACACACATCCTACCCATGTTCCATCCAAAGACCACACACATCCTACCCATCTCCCCTCCATGCACCACAAATATCCTACCAATCTCCCCTCCGTGCATCACACACATCCTACCCATGTCCCCTCCATGCACCACACACATCCGACCCATCACCCCTCCCTGAACCACACGTATCCTACCCATCTCCCTCCATAGACCATACACATCCTACCCATCTCCCCTCCATGTACCACACACATCCAACCCATCTCCCCTCCGTGCACCACACACATCCTACCCATTTGCCCTTCAAGCACCACACACATCCTACCCATCTCTCCTCCGTGCACCACACACATCCTACCCATCTCCCCTACAATCACCACACACATCTTACCGATCTGCCCTTCAAGCACCACACAGATCTTACCCATGTCCCCTCAGTGCACCACACATATCCTACCCATCTCCCCTCCATAGTCCATACACATCCTACCCTTCTCCTCTCCATGCACCACACACATCCGACCCATCTCCCCTTCAAGCATCACACTCATCCTACCATCTCCCCTCAAAGCACCACACACATCCGACCCATCTCCCCACCGTGCAGCACACACATCCTACCCATCTCCCATCCAAGTACCACCACCACCTTTCTGTATCCGCTGTTGTAGTGCCGTAGTAAAACCTACAGTATCAGAGAGGCGAGGAAATGTACATGATTCCAGTTTTCCATTATCGTTTTAGATTTCTCCTTTACATCGATAACACGTTTTACTTGGATATGAATAAGAAGGGTTCAATCAAAACAGTAAACAACTAAGTTAACTACCTTAAGTCAAGAATAGACTGATATAAAGCATGCATGTTGAACATCATGCATGGGTCTCATCATTTCTAGATATTTACACTATATTTATTCAGCCACACTGTGACAGTAAGCTGACTATTTTGTTCTCGCTATACTCATCTTTGTATCGTGGGCTCAAATGCAGAAATGATCATGTCCATGTTGGTGTCATTTTTTTATTATACTTTTCTACTAAATTTGTTAGAAGTTTGTTATACGCATAAGAAGACAGTCCCATTTGCAACTATAGAATCATCGCTTAAATTGTTACTTCCATTTTCTGATTGATAGGACCAATGAAAACATCGAGCTCAATTCGATCCAAACCGTGATTTCGGATATAAGACACTTTTACCTTTGAGCACACGGTATATGTGATCAAAGCAACAGTATAGACACATGTGTGGTAGTCTGTATAGAGTTTGGTTAATATATGGACAAATATTGAAGAAACCTTGACAGATCTTCACACTCAAATAAATACACACGAGAAGTTTTTGTTACTCAAACAAGGCAGACTGGACGCCATTGTTTACAGATTATCTGATCACATAGTCTGTCTCAGTGTACAGCATCATTTTTTTACCACCATGTATCCACCCTGCTTATGAAACGGCTATATTTGTATATACATGTTTTTTATTATTTATTTCTTTTATATTATTACACTTGAAGACTATTTATGTTTCTCCACTAAACACTATATCCCGACATGCACTTGGTCTGATCGAGCCTCACCAGTTATGTGTATTGATACGCATATCAAGAAAAAACAGACTTAAAACTCAGTAAGATCAATTTATAATTCTTGTTTGCTGCGAATAAACAGTCGTATCAAGATTTTATTTCTATTAAACACGCTGGCAGGCCACCAAAATGAGTAAAGAAAGAAATAGAAAGTGCGATCAAACGTAATTCAAGGAAACAGATAATAAACATTGGGATTTGGGAAACCTGTAATTGGCTTTGATTCCCCCCTCTCTCCAAATCACACATTTCCTTTTTCATATAAAAATCCAAATGCATTATAAACATTGTACTGAATAATATTGGTTTAAATTTGAACTCCGATGACCCTTTAAATCTGAAATATTCACCAGTCCGTATATATCAACAAATATCTGGAGAAATGTGTAACCTTGAAAGTGATAGAGGCGATTTGTTCATCTGGCAATGGTACGTGATGTCCGAGTCATTGTCAGTCTTAGCACAATACATGTAAAACTATATCATAATCTGGAAACAAAGTCACTCTAGAAAACAAAACGTGCTTCCATCACAGCTTAGTCTGTAATCTTTGCAATCACTCCGTTCTTGCAAACTTTCCGGAGGCCGTTCCGATTTAGCGTTACAGAACATTTCTGGGCTTCTGGAAAATGCACATGGCCTGTTTTGTTGGCCAGGTCTACTCTGTTGTCATATATTTCCTCTACACGTTTAACGATCGGCTTGGTATATATACCTGGATTCGAACTCGGAGCCATGGCTTAGCACTGTAACCTACTCAGCTACAGTTTCTCACGGCAGAATATATGTATTTTATGGAGACAGTGAAAATTCTGCTTGCACCCATCGGGATATATATATGTATAAATAATTACGTTAGCCCCCTATGCAGGGCACTCCAATTTTTAAAAGAGGAAATGAATTCGGTATTTAAAGTTGGTGGGCAGCATTCCACTCTATTGGACCTTTTATTTTTACACATATGCAGCTAGTGTCAAGTTTGTTCTTTGAAATGATCCGTGTAAATTTAAAGATGAGCTACGTGTTTGATATTCGTAAGCGTCAAGAAGGATGAAATAATTGGAATATTGTGGATAAATGTAAGGATTAACACAAGATATGTAATAGTTTGTTACCTACAAAGAGTAGCGTCGATCATCAGGTATATGATGTGGCTCATATAAGTGAATACCCTTGAGAACGACGTTAAACCCCAATCAAAGAAACAAACAAACAAAGAGGGGCACAGAGGGTCTCTTTATTGAGAATTCATAACTTTCTAACGTTCGCTTCTGTAGATATATAAGTGAAAAAAGATGGTTATTATACGTCTTTCCCCATACAGCATTAGAATATACAAGAAAAGGAAAGGCCCTATATATGTGCAATAAGTGAATTGTATATAACATGCAGGATAAGTCTTTGTATTAAGCATAGGCCAAAGATGTAAAATGACATTAAACTTCGAAATGAATTATTCGGATCTGTTCAAGTTGTTTGCCGGACATTAATATTTATATTTTAATACTGAGGCGTACGTGTTTTTTTATGGGTATTAAACTATATAAGTGCATGTATTTTGTTGCTTCATATATAGCCAATCGAAACATGTTCAATTTTTTGATTGAATACTTCACACAGAACAATTGGGTCGCCATGGGCTATAAATCATCTGCCAATAGTAACATTTCAAGTAAATACGAGACTTTTACAGGGTCATTGATATATATTGGAAACAATAAAGGGTGTAGTATAGATCCCTAATTATCTGTGTACGTTAGGCAATGTTGATGGCCATAAACTAAGGGTAGCTGGGAAACCATTAATTTTATCTTTCGTGAATCCGTAGGGTTCTAGCCTATTAAATAATATAACATGATGCACAGTATCAAATGCTTTTGCTAAATCGAGAGGTAAGTGAACACTGTATTCTGGGATTAGAAAATACATATATATATATTGTAATCCCAGCTGTGTTGAATAAATTAAACACGAACTCGTGATCTACGATCCCGCAAACATTTACTTCAACGAATATTCGGTCCTCATGTCAGGGCCTTTCTCAATGGAATGCAAGCCTAAAATAAGAAAAAATAACTTATTCTATTTATTAAATGATCTGAGCCCAAGACTATTATATGTTATGGTGCCATGACGACACAGAGCGACCATGGAAACCGTTGTCAACTATATTTGTTGATTTGATCGATGCTACCTGAACATTATGCATTTGTTTAGGTCTTATATATTATGTGGAAAGTTTGGATACTTGGTAGTAAAACAGTTATGGAATTAAGTTAAATAATAATCATTACTTTACCCAGCAGCTTTTGCTAAAACAGTCTTTTTTTTTGCTTTGAAAGATCCAACTATACAGTTTTTTTGTCTGAACGGAATTCCTCTTTCGAAACTCATTAAATGGATTGAAATCGATCCGCCGCTATCGCCGGCCTCTTAAAACATATAATCTGATTCTACTCTGGGTTTCTTTAGACAGACCCACCTACAATACCTACCTACAATATTTTTTTTCCGACGGTTTTCAAATTTATTTGCAAAGGGAGATAACTCAAATGGTCAACTCCTGTGAGAAATTAAAATTAAATTTCATTTAAAACATGGGGAATGAAAGTAGGAGTTAGATTATTTTGCCTATGGTATCAAAAAAGAGATTAAAGAAAAGTCAGATATTAATTGTGAAAGGTTTATTGACAGGACGTAGTCACGTAGGGCTAACTGAAGACGGGGTAAATATACCCCTATATTGTGCTAATGTAGGCCTAGGTCGTAGGCACGTTCGCCTGGCTTGTAAGTGTTTGATAGTAAGTTAAATACGTTATTGAAAAAATAGTTGTTTTTTTTTTTATCTTAATTATAGCCTAAAGTATGTGACACATATATTCTAGAAAAATAAATAATACGACAAGACATTAAACATTTTCCAAATGATTTGTCCCGATCTATACGTTAGGCCTATACTAAGTGTAATGTAGGCCTACAGTATAACGTATAGATCGGGACAAATTGATACATTTGGTAGATGTTTTATTTCTGAACTCTCTGTGTGGGTGACCGCGAAAGAAATCATCAAATTGCGTTATTTAACTGTTCATATTTAAACTATTGACCTTTACAATTTCGAAAAAACACCCTAATATCCAGAACAAAGGTTAGAGAAATCGTCAAAGATAAACCATGGCTTTTTTGATTTTCCTATCCCAATAATAGGCCTATCCCTGGAATTTATTAAAACATCCAAATTGACGTTCTGACGAACAAGATTTTGTTGGAATGACACGAAGTATTTTCACAACAAGTAGCCTACTAAGCGTGGAAGAAACTTTATCTGGTCAGTCATTCTGGTGTAAACATGAGAGCGATTCCAGATACTCGTACTGGCTGTAAAGTTTCTTGATCAGCCCTTTTGTAAATTTTATGATCTACAATAAGTTAATCCTTGTGTATGCCAAGAAATAATACAGTGACAGCTCTATGTATTAATGTCACGTTTGTATGTGATGCCTGTGTTTTGTCCATAAAAAATAACGTATGATAACGTACGCCTATGATCACATTCCAGACATTCCATTCACAGAATTACAGTTGCTGGTTTATATATAATCAGGTCGGAGAAAAGAACAAATAAACAATAACAGTTCTACATATTGACGTTTGTGTCTGATAATTTGCCCGAAAAAAAATGTATTGTATACAAAATTAAATAAGCTAATTGTGTAT
>JAVFBX010249825.1:0-10084 GCA_034783855.1 Mopalia kennerleyi | reverse complement strand
CTATTATTCCTATTTCCTAAAACGAATATGAACAGATCAAAGGAACCAATTGATAAACAAACTACTCTGGAGAGTATCAATTTGTTCCTTTGATCTGTACATATTCGTTTTAGCATAATAGGAAAGGAATATGTGCTTTAAAAAATCCATCAAATACAATAAAGTTAGAAGCCGCACACTGAATTAAAGGCACTGTCAATTTATTTCATTCTGCCCTCATCATTGCTTTCTGTCACACAATTGTATTGGGGCTTACAAAAAAATACCTGACTTTTTTGGTGGCATTTATTTGTAAATGAGCTTGAGAAAGGTGCTAGTATCTGCACTGAAACGTTGTCCGATAATAAATATAAAAGTTGAAATCCATAGAATTGTGTTATGTCAAAACCATACTTGTCCAAGAAGACGTTATAACATTGGAAAAACGTGGGTTATATAGAGAATATTAGACAGCGACGTTTGAAACCCATAAACATTGCTCGAGTGAATGGTTGAAAAAGATAACCCAGAAGACGCGAAGCCCCGAGTGGATTATTCTTTCCACCATTCACAAGGCCTTTTAACCAAAAGGCGAACTAAAAGAACCTATCGAGGAAATATATAATGCACATTTGAAGTGGATTTTTAAACAAATTTATTTTTACAAGTTAAATTTATGTCATAAAACAGGGGACTATTAAACGGGAATGAACAGCTTTCAAAGAAAGGTGAAATGTGAAACTATCTTGCTTTTTACAGAGATTTTTCTTCAGGCGAAGAAATTTAAGTATTGCCGCCTGACCACAGCCTTTCGTTGTCTGTTTTCCAATTGTCAAGAATACATAATAGTACAAATGCTCACTAACAATATCCAGTAAAACTCCTCTATTAGCTGCTTCTGTTCTAAATGTTCACACGCAGTTTGATTGGACATTATTTAGTTCCTTTGCATGAGATTTGTTTGTTTGTTTGATTGGGGTTTAACGTCGTACTCAAGGGTTTTTTACTTATATGACGACGGATTGTCACTTCACACTGTTCCTTGCCCTAGTATGGTATATTTGACAGAGCTTTTTAACCATGTGTAAAATTGGACTATTGACAAATCCAACCACTGAAAGAAGCGTACATAGCTTATCTACGAAGTTACTCCTATGTTAAACCATGGTCTTAATGCGTAAAAGTTTTAAGGTTTCGGTCATCAATCTCTAATTAAATTATTAAGTTATTTGCCTTAAACGACCAAGTTTTCGGGTTACATTTTTATTTTCTTTTATTTCATATTTCTAAAAAATTAACCACAGTGGCACATTTAGATTGTAGAGAAAGACATCTGTCGTTGCCTCCGCCGCCGGCACTCCACTATACTGAGCTTAACAGGCTTACGGTAAAACGACCACGCTTGTTCATCAAAATAAAGGCACCGAATCTAAACAAGAAGCACTGACTGAGGTCAGTTAAGTAAGTATATATATTTATTCATAAAAAAAATACTGGATAAACTTGATAAACTACCACAGAAACGTTTCTAAATAGATCTTAACATCGAGTTGTTATGGGTAACCTACATCCAACTCAAGAGATTTTTTGATTATGTATAAGGTAATGAAAATATGTGATAATAATAGCAAACAAAATATTCGGTATGGGTTCAGAAAGACCAACTTTCAAACTAGCATTTCACAGAGAAAGAAATTGATCAGAAAGATTTTGTCTGCTAAGGAGAATGAGGGTTACCAAGTGTCTGACACAGGGGCCTTAAACAATAGTTTCTCTTGTATGCTATAATGGGTAATTGAGAGAAAGGGGTAAACATTCAAGGTGTGAAATGTTTGGATAATATGGAAACATGGCTGATTATGATACATCTATAGACACAACTTGACGGATTTCATCCTAAAGTCATGTTGCACAGCCTGGATGGATGATATAGATAGAGATGAACAACAGGTACGCGTGAACAGCGGTCGCCATCCCACCAGTTCAGTAAACGGATGAGCATTTTAGTCTGTATGTCTGTTTTAAATTTAACGAAATGAATATTTGATACGAAAGGCCACACAAGAATACCGTTTTCTGTTTGCATCTCCCTTTTTTTTGAATGAGCGACAGTGGTAATGTAACTGACATAATGTAGTTCGAATAAATGATTTATTATTTTGTTTGAAGTAAAATAAAGAAATGCATATGTAACGATTTTTTTCGCAAAGGCTGAAAATTAATCAACTTCTTTCGTTTTGACAAATCATTTCCGGGATCTGAGATGCGGATTATTTCCTACATTTCCCAAAATGAACGTTTTTCACAAACAATGTCTTTTGTTGAACTGTTTTGTGAGTAATGAAGGGCTCTTCTTTCGATAATGAACATAAAAGTTTCTAATATTATCTTATTAAAACAACACAAAATGATATGTTTTATATAACATTGGCTCGTGCAATATGCGATAAAAGATATAAACGAAACGTAATTGCACGGGAGAGGGAACGCGCGGGGCGTCGAGAGGGGTGAAACTTTGGGGCAAAAACACCAAAATGTATAAGTCCCGCAGCAGAAAAATATTTAAAAAATAAATTTTAAAGATGCATCATAGAAAATGATTGTTCTCCGGGCGGAGAAATCTAATTATTCCGACTGAAATAATTCTTTATCTCTTTTCAAATTGTTAAGAATACACAATAGTACAAATGCTAACCAACACATGTGTGAGGACAAAAACGTTGAGAGTTGATTAAGTAGAGATTTGCTATCTTATGCTCTGTGTCGCCTTTAATTAACTCATCATTAAAGACTTGGTAAAAAAAAAACACGCAGTATTTAGGTCGATGTGGAGCGTTAATGGACTTGGTAACAGAGAACCCATTAGCTCAAGTTCTTTTTTCAATGTCATTTTCTTAGTTTAATGGAAAATCAATAATTTAAATAATTGTGGACCCATTCAATCAGACACACGGAGCAGTTTTAATAATTTCTTTTCTGAGGATACAGTGGAAAGGGAATAACACATATATACTTCAAGTTGAGCAGGGAGCAACATTGAGTAATTGATTGTACGTTGTAAGAATCAGACAAAGGTTTCCTTTCGTGATCATTTGGTGTAATATGGTGAAGACAGCTGCCAACTCAGGCACATAAAAGCCCAAAAATGAATAATGATTTTTTTCACTATAGAATCATTTCCGGAAGCTAAAAGTCCATGCTTTCATAATATTTCCCGAAAAAAAGAAAAATACCCTAAAAAAATAACTTGTTGTGTTTCAAAAATATCTGATAATCAAGAGTATCTTTTAACAAAATATTTCCCTGTACAATTTCGAAAATTAATAAATGTTTTATTTTTTATGTTTATGTTTAATTCTTGTATATTTTTTTACGCCAAATGTTAACCCCTGTCTAATAAAGAAATTGAGTAATCATTCACAACGGTATTTCCCAATATGTCTATTCCTTTAACCAACATATCGTGGAAGGCTTTAGACGAAAGAACATCTTGATTAATTTTAGCGTTGATGTGGTTGATAGTGAGGTTCCCTCGGTTCAAATTCATAAATAGCTTTTGTAATTATAAAAATCGAACTAAACTTGCTTGTTTTGCCCGTTACATTATTATCCCAGGAATAAAAAGATGTCAAATTATAAGCCTTCCTCCTTTATCTGACTAGGAAAGCGCACAAAGAATGACTGATAAAGTATTCCTATAATCAGACAACGGTTTCCTTTCTTGATGATTCGGAACAGTCGAGACAATTACTATGTCAAGTCATCAATTTCCAAAACCAATCGTCTTGGATCTTAACTTTACAATGACATCAGTAGAATCTATATCATATCACATTAATAAACGAAACTGAAAAGAAGATCGTCGCATTAAGCCTCTCTTCCTTTCCTACCTTGCCTTAATAGATTGAACATTCTGAGTTAAATAGAGTATACAAAAGCTATTTTCGGATGACCTCTATTTACAGCACCCAATCAGATTGGAGCTTTCTTAGAAAAAGAGACAGGCGGTCTTAATACAGGATGACAAGTAGGCTATACACGTAATACACATGCGCAATCTTAGTCCCATTAACGAATTGCAGTCAGGGGTAGTAATGTGGAAGTGTCGTCTTACACATTTTGATCCTTGCAAATGGAAGATGGGGGCAAATTAGAATGATTGATATACGATCTGACAAAGGTTTACTAAGGATATCATTTGAAATTATATGGTAAAGACTGTTACCAATTATGAAAGAAAAACAGCCAAAAGGGAATACTGATTTGTTAATATTATAGAATCATTTCCGGTCCTAAATACCGTCCTTTATTCGTAAAACTATCCCAAAGAAAAAAACACTAGTTTTAGACAAAACTGTCTTATTATGTTCCTAAAATAGCTGGAAACCAGTACAAAAAGGTATCTTAAGAAAAGAATAGATTTCTTAACCCTTTTTATATTTCGCAAAAGTTCTTCTTCAATTGTGAAGGTTATATTCCTACATATTTCTTACCCCAAACATTAACATCGATTAAATCGAAAAATTGAATATTTGTAAACTTTCTTATGTATAAACTACACGATGTCGTCAACTTTTAAAAAAAAATGGCATATAATAAAACGTATCATTAAGAATGTATAAGCTATTTCCCTAGGTATATGTCCCTCTAATCAACTGATCGTCAAAGGCGGTAAGAACAAAAAGCCCGTTCATTAATCGGAGACTTCAATAACAATAATTTGCCCCTGGCTCAAATAATTTTTTCAAAACAACTCTCGTAATTATACGACTGGAACTACTTTTTTTTTCACCTTATATTGTATTTTCAGGAATAAAATTGATGGCGGAATTTTTTAAGAAGCTTCGTCCTATATTGGATTCGAAAGCCCACGTTATGACTGATTATGTCTTTATCCAATCAGACAACGATTTTCTTCCATGGTCAGGAGGAACAGTAAGAAAATTTCCGATCACCAGCCAACACCATCTAAAATTAATCCCAAGGCTATGTCCTTCTCCAATCCGACAACGGCTTCATTTTGTAATCAACGGGAACAATAGAGTTGCTATCACAAGTCAACGACTTCGAACATTATTTCTTATCGTCTTACTCCAATTAGACAACAGTTTTTCTTTTGTAATCAACAAATTAGACAACGGTTTCATTTTGTAAATAGCAGAAACAAAAAAGAGAGTTGTTATCAGAAGTCAATAACTCCAAAAACCAGTTAGCACCGTTTTCCTCCAATTAGACAACAATGTAAACAGCGGGAACAATTAAAACAGCTGCTATCACCAGTCGGTCTCTTCCTACCTGGCTGTTATCTTTTACTTGTACCTGTACTTAATTTATTCATAAACTATTAGAAGAAAAAAAATTGCCTATTTTTAACTTAACAGTAATAGTTTATTTCATAAAACTATTCAACATGAAATAGTGTCATTCGTTATTGTTTTGTTTATCTATTACTGAATACATTTCAGTTGGTTTTGTGCCATCGGTGCATGCAATATAAATGTTAAAATATGTTTATTTTAAAACCGCTATACGAGGAGCTTGTTTAAATATTTTTAAAACTATATATATATTGAATAAACACTTTAATAAATCGATAAGATAATACACTTAGTCGGTCAAATTTAAATTCTAATTTCGTTCACTTTGATGTTTGTAGCGTCCAAGTCAAAAATGACTTGATGCAGTTTAAAATGTGCTCAGATGAATAATGAAGACACGGCGGTTTATATACATTCACCATTTTTCTTTAATCCACCATCTGGACAACTTTTGTAAAAAGCTCCGCACTCAAAACTTGATTACTTGGTGAACCTCTTTCTTTAAAAGGAAAGATACAAATAAGCAGTGCTTGTTGTGTATGGGCAAACTGAAATTTTAAAGTATAACCAGAGTTCAATAAAGACAAAGCAATTAGATAGAAGTATTGGAAATGCTGATTATGGGGATGGAGGTGTTTTTTACAGGATAATAAAATCCATATGTATTCATTTCAAGTATAGTATAAACAATGAAATATATGTTTAATATTTAAGTAATATCTATGCAATTAGTTATGGACAAAGCACGGCCGTACATCCTCAAATATATATATGTATTTCTAAAAATCAATCACACTGGCACAGGGATATATAGATTAAAAATAATCGATGACTCATCTTATGTTCTAGATAAACTCTATAGATCCAAGTTTCTAAATAGAGCTTACTCTCTAGTTGTGTTGTGGATAACCTAGAGATATTCCGAGAGAAAGTAATGACCATTAACATGGTTTATAAAGTATGATATATAAAAAGCCAACACGATATTGGGCATGGGTTAGGTATAAATCAGCCTACATATTGGTTTTTCAGAGATATAGAGATCAACCAATGGATGTATTCGTTAAAGAGAATGAGTGTTACAACCTGGCTGATACAGATGGAATTTTCGCGTTAACCAATTTGTCCTTTAGATAGTGTTTCTCTTGTATGTCATAATGGGTCTTTGTGAGAGAGAAGTAGACATTTAAGATACAAGATTTTGATATTGCTTTAAAATGAGACCAGTAAACTGGATGCTTAGCTGGTCATATTGCAATACAAATGGAATTATTTTGTTAGACCCTTTAGCTAAAGGATTAAACATGGAGGAGTTGTTGGGTTGTGGGAAGCTTAAAGAACACCTGAAAATCCAAAGACTCTATTGTATCTACATTGTTATCCTTGTAAACCGTTACATCTAAAACGATCTGCAGTATCAAAGCTCATAATGGGGTCGAGTTTAATGTTAGGATCCTGCTGATTAAGAGTGTCAATGTAGAGATGATTAACATGACTCGATATTAAGATCTAATTAGAAAGTTGTCTTTGTGCAGAGTGTATCTAGAACATGAGATGACTCATCGGTTTTAATTAATCAACACGGCTGCGCCAATGTCATTGCTTTTTAGAAATATACTACTATGTACATAAGCTTAATATATACACTTTTTCTGTGAGCCAGTTATGTTTTAGCTTTGACCATCCCAAATGAAACTATACCCCAACGGTCAATTATGATTGGTTGCTTATGGGCGCTATCTTTACCCCCTCTCTCATTGGTCACTCAAATGAAAAACATTTTAATAAACACCACCTGCCGATCAATCAGGTGTATAAGTGTCACACGGTGTGGCTCCTGCACTGGCGTGGGTGGTTTTACGAGGTTTCCTACCGATTTTCAACCGTATTTTAATAAGCAAGAAGCAGTATGAATTGAGCAATCCGTCGTCATATCGAATAAAATTGCTCACGACGTTAAATCCCAAACAAGTAACAAGAAACATCCGCCGAAAAGGATCATGACTTCCGGCGGATTTACAGAGACTTGCGATAGGTTGACCCAATTGACACCAAAGTAAAAAGACTCAATATGTCATACATACAGGTATGCCAGAAAGACGAGCATTAGTCCTTGTAAGCACGCTGAGATGAGCTCCCTGATATCTGCATCTTTTAAAGTCAATTTCTTCTTGCAATTGTAATCCTTAATTAATTTATCATTAAACATAAATTTTGCACTTTGGCCAGAAGTTGGGATAGTTTTACTTCGTTTTATTGCAGACCAACTGAACTGCCATCTAATAAACTATGTGGCTTTAAGTATAGAAAAAAAGCAAGGACATGAGTCTGACATTTCTAATGAACCCGCAGATAGCATCTTGGTTCACGGTACCCACATATACACAAAAATCACAAATATGACGTCTACGCAATAGCTCAGACCACTCCTCGACTTGTTAATAACCGCGTCGGGACATCATGAGACCCCCTTGTTAAATTCATACACTCTCAGACAATGGAAGCATATTTGAACAATCACGTTGCCCCTTTTCTAATATAGTTCAAAAGATCCCCAATTACGCATATTTGATAAGTCTGATAACCTCTATCACGTTTCTGCAGAAACATTATTGTATACAACAAATCTGCTATGTACCAACATTGAGGATCTCGTATAAAACCAGTGTACGAACACACTGGCTGATCAGTATTATCTTCAAATGACCAGAGTAATACGTGGTGTGGATATCGACGTCTAATTTCAACAAGACAAAAACATGTGACATTCCACATCCTTACATGTATCAAATGATACTGATTGAAAGTTATGTGTTGAAAGCTTGTCATATCAGTGATGTACGGTAAACAAATTAAAAGGTTATTTTTGTTCTTACACACGAGGACAAAGAAAGCAATTACCCTTTTTGACGCGTGACAGGCATCTGATCAGAGAACCATGTCAATAACGATCAGTCTGACGTAATTCCTTCTGTCATGGGGCATTTTGACATCAGTTATTCCCTGCTTGTTGTTGGCACACTTTTATACCAGGAAGTCCTAGAAATCTTCGCTATTATGATAATATATTTATTTATTTTTTCAAATCAGCTGATAAGCATAGTCAGTTTTGTGTACAGACTTTATACTTTTCCTATGTTGAGATGATAATGCACCCCGTAACGTGTTACAAAGCCGTATGGAATTGGGTAGAGCGAGAATCAGTGTGCATACTCGAACTCGAGTGTCTCATCTCCCAGATAACGTTTCTATCTACGCCCTGTAGGCCTATATAACAGACTAGGTGTTACAGTAGGGATTGTCTCGGAAACATTATTCAGTTTCCTATCACGGTTAGATGATGTGCCTTTGTTTCACATATCATTTATAATGTCAAATTTAAGGCAATGTGATCACTGGTGATTTAAGAGTTGTTTCTTTCACTCTGTTGGTTGGTTGGTTGATTGGTTGGTTGGTTGGTTGGTTGGTCCGTCGGTCGGTCGGTCGGTCGGTCGGTCGGTCGGTCGGTCGATCGATCGATCGATTGATTGCCACCAGCACAAACATAAAATGTGAAGTGGTTTTGTTTTGGGGTATTTCACTTATATGACGGTGGTGCATTCCAACAAAAATTACAACTAGCACAACCAGAAAATGTGAAGTGTTTTCATAATGTTAGAAAGTTAATGTGGCTGCAAGCACAATTTGAGAATTATAGATAACCATGCAGCAACACGATTCTGGGTGGAGATTTGAAGATGAACTATTTGTGTGATAAGTAGGTCTGAATCGGTCAAATTTCACCACGGTACAAGATATGTTGACTCGCTAGTGTCCGCCCTTTTTCTTGTCTATATATACATGTACTAGGTTATTGGTACCGAGCCCCTTAGATGCGAATCCAATAAGCTATACAGTATATAGAGATACGAGGTATAGCCCTATGAAAACTACAGAAATAAGACCTGCCTCTGAATGCGCATGACCTAATTACCACGGAAGCGAGTGTGGTACTGCTGATAAATAGCGTCAGACCGGTATTACAACTTCCGTTTTGCCGTTTTGTCGATTTATAGTTCCCAGTAAGAATGGATTGGTGGCTTGTTTTATTTGTTGTACTGCTGGGAATTTGATTGGTGATTGATTGATTAATTTAGACATAAAAATGGACGTCAAGGGGGCGTTTTATGGGTCAGTCTAACCGAAAAGTGTATCAGGAAGAAAACGAGATGATTTATAACAGGGTAAGGCCATGCACTTTCTATATATTTGAAGGTGAAGTTCATAACGATGGTATCGTTCGGCTATTCCTGCTGATTAGGAAGCTTCGTGAAGCATAGCTCGCCCTGTGCTACTATGTACCATCTCTCCAACACAAAGTCTCGACTGTAGGCCATACAGCTAGAATCAACACTGAATACCTCTTAATCGTAAACACATTTGATATACTATAAATTTGATATATATCTCCTAACATTGTAATGAACATAAGTGCTGTAACATATATAGCGCCCGAAAATGGGTTTAAATGCAAAATTTTCAATGGAAAGATCATACTGGATCATATTGGATACTCATTCTTGGGAATTTGATTGTGTCAAAAGTTATTTGGAGGGCGCAATGGTTACATCAACATCAACATTTTTCGGAGAAAATAAAGGAAATTTTGTCGGACTAGTTCAGGATATGATATCCCCATAGTCGTATATTATATGACTATTGTACCCATAGCAGAAGTCCATTAACTAGAAGTGTGAAACAGCGTATTCAGTAGTGTAGACGGCAATGTTTCCATCGCCCATGTTATA
>JAVFBX010249814.1:0-10084 GCA_034783855.1 Mopalia kennerleyi | reverse complement strand
CTGGTGTTCTCAGAGCTAAAGGGAAACAGGAAGCTGATCTGTTTGTACGTTTTATTTTTGTCTCCGTCGTCATATATGTGAAATACCCTCGAGTACGACGTTAAACACCAATCAAACAAACAAACAAACAAACTGTACTTATGCAATGTATTATTAGCCATATGGAACTACTATACATATATATACATGTACATGTTATGTATTTACTAATCTTTCAATAACGAACTATGTACAGACATCTACAGTATTTCAATGCACAATTCAAACTTTATTGATAGTAATTATTTATATATAACAAATTCATAATTGCTATGTAATTGTTAATCTTTCAATAATAGGCTTTGTACATATATGTACAGCATTTCAACAAACAATTTAAACTTAATAAGCTAAATTTGTATATTTATCCAATACCTAATTCGGATTGTGAAATTATTATGGTAGCATGTTATGTTGTCAATAATAGGCTATCATATGTATATGTATATCTACAGTATTTCAACAAACAATTCAAACTCAATTAACTAATTATTGTTACTTATTCAATGCCTAATTATTTATATAACTTTCCAGGGATTATGGAGCCATTGTTGTTGCATGTTCTGTGGGGGATTGTTCTCAACACATTTTTCTATGTTGTATTCTTTGGCAAATTATACTCATTACTTTACAAGCATTTAGTATCTTGTGTGAGCCTTATAATATATTCTTCAATTGACTCTGGCCTCTAATGTCTTGTCATCATTCCGTCAATGTCTTAACTCAGACAATTTATGTTTTTTGTATGTTTTTGTTGTATCTGTATTTTTGTCATTGTGTCTGTGTTTTTTGTAACCGTGTTGTTTCTCAATTATTGTCACCTTGTTATAACACTAAGGAACACTACTTTATGGGCGATACCTAATGATTGATGTTAATGAAAATGTTCCATCTCTGGGTCTGCTTTCTTTACCAATTTGTTATGAAGGGAAATTCCAATGGCTTCTGACCCTTCACATCCTCCTCTCCACTATTTTGATATTGACACTCTCTCTAATATGTGCTTTAACCCGATTCAACCTAATAGCCAATATGGTATGGAGACAATAACTGATGACAATGAACAGGAAATATATCATTGGCAAAGCATTAATAGACACCAGTCTGACTATATTTCACCATCCTCATTCATTGATAATACGCTTGTAAATATTATCAACACTAATCGCGATTATCTATCATTTCTTCATATGAACGCGAGGAGCTTGAGCAGACATTTCACAGAAATAACTTGTTTCATACACACACTAAATCATCGCTTTAGCGTACTTGGATTTTCAGAATCCTTGTTTTCCCCTGCCCTTGACACGTTATTTGAAATACCTGGCTACAATAAGTATTCCCTTCCAAGGTGCAGTCGTAAATGTCGGTGCTTCGTCTTATATGTTGATAAAGTAATCACGTAATGCATTATTAGATAGGATCTAACATACTAAGATGATAATGGATCTCACGAATCACTATTTGTTGAAATCGAGGATGGTGGTATTAAATATCTAACTGCATGGCATATTCTACCGCCCCCATATGAATGAACTATTGTCTATTTTACAAGCATGTCATGAAGAAAATAAGAAGTGTATTTTCATGGGCCATCTTTTCAAGACTGACCGCCATTACCCGTCAAAAGCATTTTTGGAAATTCTAAAATCACACTACTTCCTTCCTCAAATCAACAAACCTACTCGTGTTCAGAGACAATCTGTCAGTTTAATTGACAACATCTTCACACATTTTATTAACAATTATGTTTACTCCGGAATTTTCATCACAGATATTACTGATCATTTTCATATCTTTCATGTCATCAAAACAACTAAATCTAAAGATATTCAAGAACAACCCCGTTCATTTTGCAGCTTTACTCAAAATGAAAGACAACATTTTCTACAAACAATTAAAGATACTAACTGGAACAATGTCTATGAAGAGACCGATGTTGACATCGCCACATGTAATTTCATGGATAAATTTATTTCTAACTTTAATATTTCTTTCCCTTTTTTGACTAGAACAACAAAAACGTCTAGAATCAAAAGACCATGGGTAACTAAAGGGTTATTTTCATCAATTCAAGAAAAAACGGACTTTATCGTTTACAACTGTCAACAGGTAATGCAGACATTCGTAAACAAAACCGGGCCTTAAAGAACAAACTAACCACCTCACTACGCTTTGCTAGGAAAACATTTTTTTCTCTCCAAATTTAACAAGTACAATAACGATATAAAAAATACCTGGAAAACCATAAATGGACTTTTACATAGGAAAAAAACCCTTCAACTTTTAAGATAAATAACTTAGATTCAAACGACCCCTCTGATATAGCTAATAATTTTAACATCTAATTTAGTTCCGCTGCTGCCGACCTTGACTCTAAAATATCTAATACATGTACTCCTAAAAACTTCTCTGAGTACCTCGGACCTCTCATTAACGACCAATTTCAATTCTCTCTTGTCACACCATTAGATATAGTAAATGCTTCTGGTGAATTGAATCCCAATGCTGTACCTGGGATTGATAATATAAGTGCTTCTATAGTCCGAGAAGTCATTGAACACTTATCTTTTCCACTAGCGGATATATTCAACAAATCATTGTCATCAGGTATCGTCCCAAACTGTTTTAAAAGACGGAAAAATCTCACCTATACATGTATATATAAACGGGCGAAACAAATTTAATAGAACATTACAAGCCAATATCCATCTTACCAGGTCTCAGCAAAATTTTGGAAAAAATCGTTGCCAACGATATTCTCTTACATATTGAAAAAAAAATGTATTTTAGATGTCAACCAATTTGGCTGTAGGCCCAATCACTCTACAACATATGCAGCTATCAAATTATTTGACAAATTAATAAGTGCTAAAGAAAACAAATTGTGAACTCTAGTTAGATTTTTAGACCCTTCAAAAGCTTACGATACAGTAAACCATTCAATTCTAGTAAAAACAAATTATGCCATTATGGCTTTCGTGGTTGAAAGATTATCTATCGAATGCAGCGGTCTGAATAATGTAATATGTATAAGTGTGTGATCAAGGTGAAGACATAATGTTTGCACATAAGTCTGAAGAATGTAATATATAAAGTGGCGTGATAAAGGTTAAAACATAATGTCAGTACATAAGTCTGAATGCTGCAATATGTATAGCGGTGGGATCAAGGTGAAAACATAATGTTTGTACAAAAGTCTGAATAACGTAATACGTATAGTGGTGGGATCAAGGTGAATACATAATGTTTGTACAAAAGTCTGAATAATATAATATGTATAGGCGTGTGATCAAGGTGAAAACTTAATATTTGTACAGAAGTCTGAGTAATGTATAAATATGTATAGTGATGTGATCAATGTAATATGTATAATGGCATGATCAAGGTGAATACATAATGTCTGTACATAAGTCTGAAAAAACGTAATACGTATAGTGGTGTGATCAAGGTGAAAACGTAATATTTGTACAGAAGTCTGAATAATGTATAAATATGTATAGTGATGTGATCAAGGTGAAAACATAATGTTTGCACAAAAGTCTGAATAATGTAATATGTATTGTGGTGATCAAGGAGAAAACATATGTTGTACAGAAGTCTGAAAAATCGTATATGGATAAGCGTGTGATCAAGGTGAAAACGTAATGTTTGTGCAGAAGTCGGAATAATGTGAGATATATATATAGGTGTGTAATAAAAGCGAAAACATAGTGTTTTTACAGGAGTCTGAAAAATGTATAAATATGTATATTGATGTGATGAAAGTAAAAACAGAATGTTTGTACAGCAATCTGAATAAGGTGATATGTAAAAGTGTGTGATCAAGGTGAAGATATCATGTTTATACAGAAGCCTGATAATGTAATAGTTTCAGCACATGCTCCAACGATGAGATTATTGCCTGGTTATACATGTCCGCTTATTACTAAACATGTTAGGTTTTGAATTTATGTATGGCCGTTCCATCATTTAATCTCCCTCCATACAACGGACAGATTGTATCGGCCACCCTAAGACCAATGGTCATAATCCACTTCCATATAAATCGCATACATCGATCACTCCAGACATTGTGGCGTCTATAGATTTGTACGAACACAATTTGTCGTGCCTATGATCAGTCTATCCGATTGGTCTATTATTTAGTATAATAACTAATTATGGTTCATTTCGTGACCAAATTAAAAAAATTTCATTATACAGACACAAATACACACCGATGAACCCAAATGTACAACTAAAGATGGCAAGATAATGTTAAAGATTTGATTTATATAACCATTCGATGTTGTGTGGATTCAAGTGGGTTACTCCATAACCATGTAGCCTTGAAAATGGAAGTAAATAATTGAATCTGATCGTCTCTGTTTAACAACAACCATTAATCATGGACGTGTTGTCAGCTTGATTCAATACAGGCGAAGTGAAAAGACACTTACTTCCATCGAGAGATATTACTGTTAAAACATCCTCCACTTTATCAAATATCGGTTTGGATTATCATCAAGATAAATTGTTTTCGCCAGTTAGGTGTTTTGAATCCGATTCAATCACTGTGAAGCTGTCGGGTAAATTCAACACGGCCCGACGTAAAGACTCCATCAATGTTCTGCATTTGTTGTTGTTCTGGAAAACTATGTCACCTTAAGTCGTACGTTACACTACACAGACAACTACTAATAACATTAGCGGCTGGAGCGTCTAGATTATTAGATCATCCATCTTTATAATTTGTTGGAATCATATTATCAGTGTGACGTGCGAGTTTTAATATTTTTAATATTACCGTCAACTTTTATGTTTTTATATGTGAAAAAAATGGTATTTTGACTTTGGTTAAAAGTTGTGTATGCCAATCGATCCTTGCAGCTTGGGTCGCCTTAAGGTGGCTTTTAAACTCGGTCTGCTATTAATGACCGTCCTCGGCCATTTCCGTTTTATCTGTCAATGGTCTGACAAGCATAGCGCCTTATGTAATAAAGGTGTTCGGCTGGGAAGGGTTGTTGGTTGTCTTTCTGAATGAGGAACCAATTTGTGATATTTGAAAGAACTTAACACAAAAGGCGACTACTGTTGCATGGCGTGAAGTCCACATGACTGTAAAACTAGCACCCCGAACCATTTCCTTGATTACACTTGTCCATATTTAAGTTCTGAACTTTATATTTCACTTTACCATATTATTCACTTCCCCTTCCATTGTTTTGATGACAATGAGTCGTGTTTTCCTTGTTATAGAGTAATTGAGCGTGTCTGTCCCCGTCTTATTGTGACGTCCACGGCATTCTCCACTGTGAAAAGAGGTTTAATACATTCAAGATGGGTGTGGTTCAACCAACTGGATTTCAAAGAAACTTGTAACAGGTGGCTCAACTGTGACGAAGAGCAAGGATTGTTCTGCGTTATGTCGCAACAACAGACACCGGGGGGCGTGCTAAACGGCACATGCGCAGGTATGTTCGCAATTTTAATCGCGCAACAGTCTAGAATCGACATAGAAAATTGGATTCATACATCAATCCATACATTATCCACGATTTAATGTATGGGTGGATTGGTGTTTGCAGCCGTTCTTACTGTAAATACCAGTTCCAATCCATCATGCTTTTTATTGGCATACCGGTAACCAAATAACGCTACAATTAACATTAACAGAATTATGAACAGCCCTTTCAAATTACTAGCTGACCACAGGGTAGTTAAACGAACTAGATTCCGTGAACGGTACATTCAAGTAGGATTAGTAAACTAAACACAAACGCTAACCACTAGGCGTCAGCCGTGGGCTGATGTTATTTAGTGAACCAGTGGAGCATTCGAAAATATAATCGATACCCCGTTGACTCAAAAATAGTTTTTATTTATTTATTATATTTATTTGTCATATAAGGTCAACAGGTTCAAACACCCAATACAGACCCCCAAAACACTATATACAAGATGTGTTAAACACTTTACAACAATACAACATTGAATAACTTAGGATAGTAACATCTATATAACACCTACTAAAATATAAATATTGCTGATAAACAATATGCAGCTAAACATAAATTAACAATCAAATAACGGCATAGTAAAATAATGGACAAAAATCAATATAAAAATTATTTAAAATTAAAAATATTGATGACTCGTTTATATTCTGACTAATTATCAGAAATGACTGTTACCGAGAAATTCTGTAAGCAAACACCTATGGATATGATTTTGATGTTGGGAGCTGCCTAGAAGGATTTATTTTACGACCGGGTCGAAAGCAGTGCAGCGCATCTTCTACAGTCCTTCGAAAATGCAGCGCTAGTCTTTATGGCGTTCATACCTGACATTTAAAATGGCCACTAGAAAGTGTGCAGATGTCATTTTAGACTGTGTTGCCACATAGAAACAGAATTGAACACTCTTGGATAAACCCGTGATAGGGTTGGTATTTGACTGATTTCCAGAGGGATGTAAAATGGCAATTAGTTTTGGGCTCGGAGTCTATACTTATGGTCGAAACCACTTTCAACCGAAAATTGTTTGAAGGATCATTTCCGATGATCTCATTTGACAGATAGAAGTTCTTGTTTGCTATAAACCTCACATTTTTTCATGGGCTAAAACAACATTTGTAATACAAAAATCCACTTTCTCATAAGGTTAATGCAAATTTTGTGGACAAGAAGTTAATCTTTGACGACATCGGAATTGTCTCTTGTTATTACTATAACCGTTTTTCTCTGCTCTGCGTAAATTTAAAATCTGTACGATAGGAGCATTTTGGTCTGTGAAATATTTTCTCTCTTACTTATATTTATGTTCAGTTCTCAATAAGTATTATAGATTTTTCTGTCGGACTTCCTGTAATGGCCAATGTCCTATATCTGCTGAATCACTTAACTGAGAGGCATATGGTAACAGTACTGTTTCTTGTTTTCAGAACACACCTCATGCGAGTCGTGATCGAAACAAAACATACCTGGAGAATGGTCATTCCATGTTTATATTCTTTGAGCGGAGTTTGAATCGGCTTGCTCAACAACAAGATCTATGTGTCAGAATGGAAAAGATATTGGTAGAAAGAGCTCGTATGGGTACGAAAGCCAATGTTGTTAAGAATAGCGTCTAAGATTTATTGTGAATCGCGAATCAACGCAAGAAAACCTAAATATGTTTAAACTGTAAAACGAATAAGCAAACCGAAACAAATATTTAGGAATTGCTATCAAAGGTCAATCAATCATCTGGTTGTGCTGAAAATAGAAATAACTAAAAAAAGATATCGAGAAAAAAGACTCTCGACCATCCATGAAGCCTGATAATCAGTTGTTGTTGATTTGTCCTAACTTGTTTATAAAGTCCCGATGGTACAATCCTACTTAGAACTTATCTAATATTAACTTCAGAGTTCCGTCCCTTACCTGTGGTGAAGTTATTGCTGGGCGGAGATCACTCTCACCTACAGACACTTCTCCAAGCTGTCCAAAACAACATACCTGTGCTCGTGATGCAGGTACTGTATAATTACTCACGGTTTCCTTTTATTTCTTTATTTTTAGAAATAATATTATTTTATAAATTACCATTTTTGTGCGAAGCTCTTTTTTAAGTGATTTTTTTAAACGGCTAACAATTCATAGATGTTATTGATAATAATAAATCAACTCAAATTTTCTTAGCCACAATGGTTTATACCAATCGCGTTGCTTATGGCTCTGTCTCAAAAGGGAAGTCAGGTGGGAAACCAACATAGCGTGTCTATATCCAAAATGTTTACTGCGACAACGTTTTCGACATACCACCTCACCATCGTCATGACATCTGCGGATATGCCTTATTAACAGAAGAGGCTGGGCACATGCCAACACATTATAAATGTTGTATTATGGATCGGTCTGAAGTGGGAATTAAGTCAGATGGGAAACCCACTTGGCGTGTTTATAAGCTCTACACTTACTGCGATTTAAGTCGAGGTTTATTTTGGGTTGATTGTGTATGGCATCATAAACCTGGCAAATTCAATCACACTTTTATCAAGATTATTTGGTCTGATAATAAACAATAAAGATACAACTATGTGTTACGTAAGTCTTTCTTTTGTTTTCAAAAAGGGAACGGGCGGTGCTGCAGATGTCTTGGCTGAGACAATGGACGAATTTAATGAGGATGAAAATTCCAAGAACTGGTAAAGAGATTTTGTCTTTCAATTGTTGCTTTGCCTTGGTCGGTTCAATCGAAAATATACATACATAATATTTTACATGGAGATTTTCCCAGCAGAACGCCGTACACATACCACTGTGGCGGCTTGCTTAATATTGACTTCACAAATATCCTCATGTTGCAAGTTCATGCAAATGTTTGCCACAAAACTGTTGTAAATGTTGCTGTTATTTCCTACCTGAACATTTGTTTAGCAATACGTTTTCTGTGATATTGTACGCAGACAGTAAAACTGTCTACATTGATTCGACAGGTACTGATTGTGGACGTTGTTGTAAAATGTCTACTTATATGTATCGCTAAGATCAGTGAACGTACTATCATTACCAATGGCCATTTACAAGTCCTTTCTTTATAACCTGTGATAACAGAATTTCCTTTTCTTCACGATTGTAGGACAAGGGTTTGCTTTGAAACGTTCAGTTAAAATCCTCTGTTAGCCAATTTTAGTCAAAATCTTCAAAGAGACTTTGTTTGGTTGCCCTTGTTCTGGTTGCTAAGCGGACGTGGCCTTAGATACCACATACACAACTGCAGTCTGAAACTAACTAGGCGGCAGGAAAAAACATCGCAATTCGTCAGCGGATGTTAATAAAAGAAATAAATAGCTACTGATTACCGAGTGTAGTGAAAAATATCTGGATTTAGTATTTTGCACAATAAATGTAAAGATGAAAACCCGCTTGTTAAATTAAAATGGAACTGTGAAGATATCAGTGGAATCCTATAGGGTACTCATTAGATTGACTTGTTCAGTACTGATAGATGTAGAATCCTATAGGGTACTCATTAGATTGACTTGTTCAGTACTGATAGATGTAGGCAGATGTATACATGAACCATCCCACAGACAAAAGAGACATATTGACACCAAATTACCAGTTATTAATAAAAGGCAAATGGTGCGACTCCTAGGTTAGTAGTGGTCTAAATATATAGCAGGTGTTTGTTTCTGGAGTTTTGAAAGAAGGTTTGAAGAGTGTGATTAGGAGCGGAACATGTAGTTTGGGTTAGCATGACTTACCCCGAAAAACAATACTGATAACTGTTAATTTAATTTGTCTTACATCTTCAGTGATAATGAGAGTATTAAAGAAGAGGATATAGACTCTGACGAATCGAAGGCTTCTCGAGTCAGACTCCTGGCCAGTAAGATTGTAGTATACTGCAGAAGTAATCCCGATCTACTCAGAAAATTTGAACTTACTGAAACGGCAGCAGCTTCACCATTACAAATAGCCATACTAAAGTCAGCTTTAAGAGGTAAGTATACTACTTTTAGTTGGATAAACTGACAAAAAGGTTTTTGTAAAAATTGCCCACAGTACAATTTCTATAAGAAGTAATAAAAAAATCAATTACGTTTTTAATACAGAAACAGCGACAAATACTCATATTCTTGCCTCATAAATAACTATCGGATAATGTAAATACATATATATGTTTGTAATAAGTTAGCTCTGGATAACATGTACTGTGTTTCAGTTATACTTAATTCATTACGACTTAATTAAGCTTCCTTATTCGTCCATTCATTGAAAGGATAGGATATTAATTACAGTGCTAAACAGATTATATTGGTTACACTGGGTCACATTTTCATTTAGCTCTATTTGTTCAGAGGAAGGGGAAGTTCACGTATTTGTCTTTGTAGGTCCAAAACTGAACGCCAAAGATAAGATATCATCTTTCCTAGCTTGGGACCACGATCAAACAAGCCTGCAAACCTTATCACAAGCGGTAAGTCATAGTTCATCTGTAAGGTTTGTTTGTTTGTTTGATTGGTGTTTAACGTCGTACTCAAGGGTATTTCACTTATATGACGACGGAGACAAAA
>JAVFBX010249803.1:0-10084 GCA_034783855.1 Mopalia kennerleyi | reverse complement strand
AAGGCAACCTGACAGCTGTACGCTATCGGGATGAAATTCTGCGCCCTCACATGCTTCCCATTATGGATCGACAGAGATAACTCCTTCAGCAGGACAATGGCAGGCCGCATACGGCACGTGCCCGGATTCAAAGACTCATTCAGTCTATGCCAATGAGATGTCAGCTCAATGCGCGACATTGAGCTGCCAATGCGCGACATTGAGCTGCCAATGTCGCGCAGTGATTGCAGCTCACGGTGGCCACACAAGGTACTGACTTAAGCGCCCTCGTGCGGCGCTTTCCGGTGACGAATACGCCTCCGCTGCTGTCGGTCCATAGCAAGAACATTACCACATACTTGAACCAACTTTAACTGTGCTACCCCTAAAAATTACTGAATTATCCCGCTTTGTATTAAAGAGATAAGTCTATTATTATTTCTCCTATGCGTTTCTTTTGTGGCAGAGTATATGTATCCTAGTTGTCACCCTGTGTTTATACCGCTTTCATTCGCATTCGTGTTTGGTGGGACAAAGAGACGTCATCCGAAACCAGCTATTGTAGACTAGGTAACTCGGGGTTTTCTGTATATGAAGGCAAGGTAGGAAAGAAGGAGAAGCTTAATTTGACGTCTTGTCTCGGGAAGGTGCACATAGATAAGATGACAAAGCATGTGAATGTATCATTTGGATATTTTAACCATTCTACCATTTTTAATCCGTATTTTCTTAATTATATCTTACAGCCTGACAGTTGTTGTCAGCAATAAAATTCTTTCTTGGGTTTATTTACAAATTAAATGAGACATTTGGGGATCGGTCATTAATATTCAGCAAATTACATCCGGCTCAAATTAAGTCCATAGCCGTTATTTTCACGTTTGATTGGTAGATGAGTGATTTACGCCACATTCAGCGGTATTTCGGCTAAACTACATGTGGCGTGAACAAAGTCACATTTTTTTATCTTAGATTTTATATTTAAAGACAAATATCAAGCAATCTGAAACCTTCGCAGTAAACACAAAAAAGAGAAACAAATGAAATAAAAACACTTTTTAATACATAAGTATATATTTTTGTTTGTGTGCTTTTTTTGGACAAAATATGTCTATATCAAATGTTTCATATTGAATCTAAAAATTGTAAATATCGTGTTTAAAACTATATCCGATATAACTATTTACAATCATTCATAAAAATTAATGTCGAGTTTTTAGTTTTGACGAGCCACCGACACTATGTGTTCAGTTGGCTGTTAACCGAGGGTGGTTGCCATTGGGCCGCCCCAGAGAAGGCGAAGGCGGGCGAACTATTGAGGAGGGACGTATGATGTGTACCTCCATGCCTTCCAAGGCATCACAGCGCTCTGCTAGAGCAACTGGCTCGTTTGACATGTTGGTGTCAGGATATGACATGTACAGGATATATTCGTTATTAAGCTTTTCATTGGAGTCAGACATTTCTTCAGAATATGGGCTTTTTGAATCAGGCGTTCAAGACTCTATCCTGTTAAGACTAGGTTAGATGACGACTATGTAGCACAGATTTTCTGGTGACACAACATCCTCTAACTAGCTGTAAGAATTACAGATGTTTGTTTCATTGATTGATTGGTTGTCTTTTTACGCCGTGCTTAAGACTATTTCACTTATATGTGGGCAGTGTATTCGAAAATAATTGACACTAGTACAACTATTTAGGATATAAGGGGTTTTCATAATGTTGGAAAATAATCTTCTTCCGGAGTTATGTAAATGCAGCATCGTTACTCTTCAAATATACTACCCTTAGCAGTTAGGTTCGATGTTTGAACACAAATCCCAGTATCTTTACGCTCGAATCACACTAGAAACTAGCAGTGAATTAACCTAAGACTATCGAGTCTCACTTGAATGCAGTCTACTGGTTTACTCTAGTATGTTTCAAGAAGACGTCCTGTTTTATGTACTTAGGTATGCAGGAACTTCACATATTAAGGATGTATTAGAGGGACTTTTTAATGTTACAGTTCACTGCTGTTATCTAAGTGAAATAAACACTAATCAATCGAGATTTGTGTGCAGCTATATACTGGTATCACGACTCGGCCGTGATACCAGCAACGACTCCGGAAACGCTGACATAAATTACAGGTCCATTAACGTGACATATGTTCACTGGTCTTGCACTGGCGAATCAGACGTCAGCCATGGTAATTTTTAGCGGACATGAAGGATGTACACGAAGGATATGTGACTTTCACAATTCTAGTAAGCGGGATTCTGCTTTTAAATATAGAGATTCCTTTTTCGTGACAAATGGCAACCTACTGCAATCTAACAGATGTTTAAAACACTTGCGTCTGATGCATTCTACTAGCCGTTATGTTGATAGTCTCTGTCCTATAGAAATTAAGTCCGCAAATATATGCCGGAGGCAAATCTTCTGTACCATATTCAGGTTTCGTCAAAAAGAAAAGTTTTATGTTATACACGTGACTGCGCATGTAAATAATGTCCACAGGCTTATCGTGTTCATTTCCTGCATTTCACGGAAATAGTTATCCCAATTATTTCTGACCAATCCATCACAGTGTTATTGCTAAACGAACCAAATGACCCAAAACAGATACATACAAATCCCACTGACCATCCAAACTTATGCGGCATACAACTTTGTTTTTGTTTCGAGGGGTTTTCTTTGGTTCTTTTAGTCTATCAGTTTATGATATAAAGAATATTAAATTGAAACGCTGGAACTCTTATCAAAAGAACTAATGATTTTATAAAGGAACATCACTGAAAACACAATTCATTGTAAGTTCACGTAGATGCTTTCACTGTTTTTAATACACATATTTACTTCAAAGAGATTGAGAGTTTAACTGCTGCCTACGGGTTGTTGTTGTTGTTGTCTTGTATGCGTGTTGGAACTGTCATCTTTAACGTAAGTAAATAATCGTAAAGGATGTATAATGGTTATTCGATAGACACGTTTTATGTACACAGGAGGCGGAATGATTTATTATTCTTGCAACCTTGGATATATATCAGCGATAATTGATAAAGCTAATTAATCATTTTCTTTGATATTGGTACAATCGCCAAAGGGTATCAACACGCTGCCAGGACGATGTAAGTGGATATTTCACGGGTGACCTATTAGACCATTGGAAGCAAACAACCATTTGGTAATTTCTGTTCAGGTGTAAGCACACTAGCCTTTTAAACCATGAACATTTCCGGTCTGTTACTGGTTAGAGTATTCTCACGGTGACAGTCATATAATCAATGCCAACAGATTGGGCATGCTATGAAACAATCACAGATCAAACGTCTAAAGTAAATCTGAATCACTGAAAATCACAAAGTTTCTCTGACTTAACAGCAAACAGGTTTTGAAGAATTTAGCCGATTCCATCTACTGTATTGACTTTGTATCAAATCTACAAACAGTATACAAGAACAGTTCTAAATACTATGGTATTAATCCACACCAGATAGATTCGGTCATTGCATAGTACGCTGCTGTCAATTTGGAGAGTACCTGTCTTGTTAATTGATTCTAAGAGCAATACTTCGGTAAAGTTTACTTTGTATACGAATACATCAGGACAAATGCTATACGAAATTGTTTTGAGGATAGTTTCCATCAAAGTTAACTGGAACACAAATTTTTCAGAGAATTACCAGCCATGCAGTGACGTTTAAATGTGCATTCCTTCCTTTCAATTCCTTTAACCAATCACTGAATGTCAGGTATGGCAGGTCGAAATATTATGTTCAATTACTGTGCAACATATCTTCTTGGAATATTGCCTTTTTATATGAATAATAATAGACCATGAGCAGAAAACCGGATATAGAAGACAGTTTTTAATTTGACATAATTTGTTTGTTCAAATTTGTCACCATCAAATGAATAGCACTCTAGGAAACTGCATGTTACGAGCTGTCATTGGCAGTTTCCCATTCTGGGCACTGAGCAGACAGTGAAATTTCCAATTGTAGAGGTTCCAGAAATACAAATGCGTTGAAGTAAAATATTGTAGATTTTTTACGGTATTTTGTGACAAATGCATGAATAACGTGAAAATGTTTTCACATCCTACAACGTATCAATGCAAAACCCAGACAATGGATGAACTTGGCCACTATAACGTTACAGTTAGTATAATGCATTGCTACCATTGGTTTAACAATACAAGCTGGTCTCCTTCATTAAAGTAAGTGATAAACAAGATTGTTTGTTTGTTCAATTGGTATGTAAAATTGTACTCAAAGTTATTTCGCCTAACTACGACTGACTGATAATTTCTCACTCTGTTTGATTAAATACAGTTGAAAACCGGACAAACAAATTATATTTCGTAGACCGACAGAGAGACTTGATCTTGTGAACGGTGCATCAAAAAGAGGATCAGTAGGTAGACACTGGCTAAGGACAATTTGATTGGAGCGTAGCGATGCTTTATTTAGTAATTACTGGAGGAATATTCACTTTTCAATAAAGCAAAATGTTTCCCATGTATGGCTGTACTCATGCAAGCTAAAATTGGAATACAACTTTGTGATATCAGTGAGCTGTATTATCGGTGAGATACCATGAGCAAGACACAATCAACCTGCAAGGCAATCAGTCAGACAGTCGTATTTACACCATTTCTTGAATCCCGTGTTAAATCACTGACGTACCTGTCATGGCTAGGTTGTTTCCGTCACCCAGTTGGCTTACACGCAACCATTAAAATTAGAATAAAATAAAGCAAGACAAAGAAAATCCCAAAGTCAACACAGATCAAACTCATTGACCACAAATGGAAGTGTTTCGCAACTTAATATGAATAAATCAGGGAATCAGCTTTAACGATTGCCTTAATAAACAATACTCTGATTGAGACACACTTTTAGTAATTGAACCTATGCAATTCCAGAGCCCCTCAAGTTACACAAAACATAACCGATCGCTGGAGAGATGCTGGAAAAGCATTACAGTCTAACACATCAACTACGAATTGAGTAGGTTTTTTCCAAAACGTCTCGCTCTATGCCTTTAAAAAATGGCAAAAAAATTCATTGGTTACAGACGGTTGTCAGCCTTAAATCCGGAGACCATAAAACCACCCGATCCGAACGTTATCAGCAGCTTCGAGCTCACTTTTATTACAAATTATTACCCGCTTCAAATAAGGACAAATTGCAGGCCGTAGGCCGCATGGCTTCTCACAGACAAACAATCGCAGATTTAACCTCTAAACGTAATATACAGTATTTATATATAAAATAATTTTTTTGAGAACCTACATAGTCAACTGCTCGCTGTAGCTGTCGGAAAAGGTGATATGACCGACTGAAATATGCTGCAACCCATCGGGAAGTACTTCACACTGATCTTGTTCCACTAAGCAACGCTCGAGTTAATATTTACATCTTACTACCCCATTACGATGAAGATTGGCGGAAGTCAATATTTACATTTAGAGGTTCAAGCTGAGATTGTTTGTCTGTGAGAGGCCATGGGGCCTACGGCCTGTAATTTGTCCTTGTTTGAAGCAGGTAATAATTTAATAACCTGCGGATCGGGTGGACAAAACCCATATGCTTCAAAGAATGTCATATGAGTCGATTCCTTTAATATTTCGAAACCATATTAATATTTATTTAACATGAATATTGTTGTTTTTTAACACTGCACTAATCCGTTACTGTTCCTTTTATTATAATTTTTGATTGAAATACTTTCTTTTAGGTTTGCTGGCAATCGTGAAATTCTTGAATTGAATCAAAGATTTTAACTGCCGTGTGGGAGTTGCAATTGGTACCCTTTTTAAAAATAGCTCTATGTTAAAATTCCTTCCGATTCTTTCTTAGTTGGGCATTTGTAACATATAATTCCAAGTGTGTAAAGAATAACTTTGTGTCGTCCAGAAATAGTGTAGTTGAGCAATGCTAAACTTAAGAGGTTTCCATGGAAAAAAAATCATTTAGATATAGTTATTAACTCATTAAGGGATATCAAGCAATATCACTACAAAGGTTTCCTCCGTCGCTATTTTTGGCGACTGTGACAAATATACCACCACTCACTACCTTAGATGGTATCTTACGCTTTGTTCTGATTGCAATTGTGACTCTCCCACTCTGCTGTATTTCAATTATGTCACTGTACAAATAATTGTCCTAGGCTCTTCTTGGAAAAAGACATTCGGGCTAAATAAAATAAATACCATGATATCGCCATGGCAATATAATATGATTAAAGCCAATCAAGTGTCCCGTTCTTTCACGCTGGTGTTTTGTTTTAACCAACCGCTGTGGGTACCTGATGTCTTTGGGCTCTTCGTGTACATTTTGTACTTCCATATTATAAATGTAGAGGGCTGTGGTGTAGTGGTTAGCGTGTCCGCCTACTGATCCTATTTCGGTGTACATTCCAGGGGTTCGAGTTCGTTCGTTCGACCATCCGGTATATGAGCGAGTCACACGATGTGGCTCCAGTACTTCTGGGGTGGTTTTTACTAGGTCGCATCTCAATTTCCACCATACTTAAACAAGGCAAAGTGTAAAACGGACAATGCGTCGTCATATACATGAAATACCCTTGAATACGTCGTTATACCCCCAATCAAACAATATAAATGTAGATAACTGAGGCTCCTCCCCTTAATATTGACACGAACATACAGAATGCTTATAAAGTGATAGGATAAAAACCAAATGGAATTGCTCTCCGGTCGCTGTTGAAGACAGTCTTCTACTATAGTTTGATATTGAAATATTTGAAATCATTAACACCTATGTATGTCCTCTTCAGTTCAATTTGTTTATGTTTTTGATGCTCAAACTCCAGGGGGTGCTACTGATTGGAATAATCATATATACACCATATAAAATTTGACTATGTTCACGCCACAGTAAAGCCGAAATATCGCTATATGTGGCGTAAAATACTGATCAGCTAATTAATCAATATTAATTAAACCCATAAGAATTGGCAGCATGTATCCGTTAACTGGATCACAGGTCTACATGGGCGGTTTGAAATGTTTGAAGAGTGTCAATGTATTACGACATACAATACATCAAACACTAGGCCTGTTACTACTGCCATATTCAGTCAATTGAAAAACAATTCTCACATCACCATTTGATATTTTAGCTTCAGTTTTTTAAAAATGATTCTGAATGTATTTGCCATCATATTAATAACAGCCTTCATGTTTCACTGATTTCGTGGTTGTTCATAACTGTGCTGCTTTGCATCCATAACGGGTGCATTTGACATTCTAGAAGCTTCAGTTGGATTCAGGCTTCACAAAAACGAGAAGATCAAACAACGAACCAGCAGGGAAGGAGTTGGTTATTAATCGAACCGACCATCTACATTGAAACAAGTAAACGTCACGGAAACACTCCTGATTGAATTCCAGATTTCCCACGGACAAAAACAGTTGCTACATACAGACTGATATAATAATACAAGTTGTAGCACAGAGTTGTTGGCTGAAACATGACAAAACATATGCCACTTAGCAATGGCTTTTATTTTGTTTTACGTTGTCGTTGTGTTTGGATGATAGAAGTAAACTATACATGTAAATCAGTTTACAGAAAATATACCAAATTACCCACGTTTACAACAAACCTTACCACACAGTCTGCTTTTCTTCCATTTGTTTGAGTCCCTCGCTTCCTCTGTTCTCTTCTTATTCGTTGTAATGACCAATCAGCGTACTCATTATCCATTGTTAATTTTGTATCTGAAGTGAAAAAAACCCTTTTAAACCCATTTTCTATAGGCGACGGAGTTAACGTCCAGAACCTTTTCTGCTTTTCTTGTACTTTTCTATGTTTTTTACGTTTCTCTGTTTTTTTACTTTTCTGCCTTTTTTTCTACTTTTCTCTGTTTTTTTACTTTCGTAGACTTTCCACCGTGGTTGAAAGTCATTCTGAGCTACCGGGGAAGTCTGTTTTTTCGTAGACTTTACACCGCGGTGGAAAGTCTACGAAAAAAACAGAGAAAAGTAAAAAACGGAGAAAAAGTAGAAAAAACGCAGAAAAGTAAAAAAAAAAAGAAAAGTTTACACCGCGGTGGAAAGTACTTTACACCGCGTGTAAAGTAGTTTTGGATCCTACATGTACTTTAATAATTCAGTTCCCATATATATCTTCTTTATGAGTTTTGGCAACGGTTTACCGGCAAAGGAGGCACAGGGTCGTTTAAATTATTTCCTCTACGTATTTTATAGGTAAATAGGGATAATATTGAACATATAATATGCAACAAATTATGTTAAAGTCTATGAAAAGCAATTCATAGGTAGTTCGGATATATTTTGGTGTATTTGGGACGCGAACAAATTCAGCGACAGCTGTCTTTGCAACTCAATTACCGTGTAGTGTTTTCAAATTAGTTGTATTTACTACATGTATGTCTTTATGGTATGCTTTACCTACAGCTCAACATTAGGTTGCTGACTCACAGAACCAATTTCGATGCTAACACAAGTTCATGTCATTAACATTACAATAATGAAAGTTTGTCATGCGTATTGTCTATCTGTTTTATATAATGTTGACAAAGGATTTAGAGAATTTGGTCTAAAGCTTGGATAATACTTCACACAAAATGTCATTTCCCTTTAAGTGCACTTCGAGTAGGCTCTCTTAAGTCAACAGGCACTAATCCCTTCATCATGTTATTGATAAACCATTCCCTTTCTCGTAGCGTTCTTCCTTTTGATGTTTAAAGTCGTCTGGCTGATGCCTGTAGCCGATTATGGAATCAAATGACTTTAATGTCTAGGTCACCCTTTGTCTACGTCGAGGGTTAAGCTTATACATAAAGTCGAATTTATATAAGTTTGTCTGAGCTCCCTGTGTGTTGTGTATAGACATATTGATTTATTAGTTTTCAACTCCGTGGTCACGGGCATGCCACTCGTATAACGGTGGAAACTGATATGAAACCTCGTAAAATCCACCCCTGCAGTTATCAAATCACATCGTGTGATTTCATGACATATCTGCGGGGCACAAATCCGTTTGTTTATGAGAGTGGTTCGTGTTAATACCTCAGATTGTTTCAGGATGGAAATAAAGAACGAAACATTTGGTCATGTGGGGGCAATGAACTTGCTTTATCATCGAGTTGAATGGTAATATACAAGGTGGCGCCCAGAGTATACATACATCGAAATTTAGAAATAGCATTGTTAAGTTTGGCCTGCTCTACTTTACAGTACTGCCAAGCTTGATTGAGATACTCGAAATTGTAATGGGTAAGCTAGAATATGGCAGCCCTTCAATAATAAGTTGCTATACTATTCAGAAATACTTCTAAAACAGGCAACTGGTTGAAGTGCAACTATTGTATTTGACCGTAAGAATTTGTTTGTTTTTTGGGGGCATAACATCGTACTCAAAGTTATTTCATTTATATGACGACGGGCCAGCCCAATGGACGACGAAAACCACTTTTAACACCACTGGCAATAAACAAAGACAAGACGGGACAAATATAGGACAACGACAAGACGCCACTTTTCGGCACTGAGAGCAACATGAAGCCTCCTCCGACCAACCGCGAAGCATTCAAACAGAGATATATACAAGTTTTGAACGACATTTAATTAGAGATATATACAGTCTGAACAACGTCTGACCATGATCTTAATTTGGACACATGGCGCCAATGTTTGTTTTTGTTGGATGTGAATGGTTCAAAGTTCAAATCGTGTCCCTGTCGACTAATCAGTACCAACAGTCTATGGAATTGCATAACGCATAAAGGGTTGTCCTGCTGTTCAGATGAAATTGTTGCGAAACGATCAACTGGAAGCATTACGTCAAGTTACAAAACCAGTAATTGACGGTTTTCACCAATGTAATGTGCATTGTTAGTTGACAGAAAAGACAGTATCAGTATTGAGCGGGATCTCTCTTAATGTAGGTCGGCCCCTTCGAGGTCAAAATGTGTCTGTTTTTTTTATTTGTTAATACGAAAATTCACATTATAAGTCTGCATTTAGTGAAACAATTATACAGAAATTCCAATAAGAAGTCCTTTAATTTTAAGTTTGAAAATTGTGATTCAGTGCATTGTCAGTGTACAGCCGGATGGT
>JAVFBX010249802.1:0-19418 GCA_034783855.1 Mopalia kennerleyi | reverse complement strand
AAAACTGATGGAGTGTATTGAATTTTATCCTTCAGAAATTGACAGTGAATTGTGGGTAAGGAGCTTTGTGTTGCCCTTGTGGCTCTAGCAGCTTTCAGAGTGTGATTGTCCAGACTTGTCTTTGTTGCAAACTAAGTTTGCCATATTTATTCAGATTTCTATTCAAGATTTTAGCATACTATTTGCACAAATTTTAAGTGTTTTTTCTATCTTTTTAAAATTCGATATATCTATGGTTATCATTTTGTCACAACAATGAACATTATACTTTTGTGAAATCATAATATTGGAAATCAATCCATTTGTTCAGTCTTCACTATTTGCTAGGACTGTGATAACCTTATTGTACACAAATGGGGTTTTAGGGGCCAAATGCTACCAGACTTGGTTTGCTTTCTAAAAATTCTTTATCTATAACAGTGTTAGTGAGTGAAATTTTAAAGACATGTTGTCTACTAGCCCCTACTTTCACAAGAACATTTCAATCCCTGCGGCTGGAAATTGAGAAAGAGCTTCCTATTGCCCTGGTGCTCTTAGGACAACATGAAGCTGATCTGTTTATATGTTTGTACGGTGCCCTGTGGTTGTCCTGTCCTGTGGTTGTCCTGCCTTACCTTTGTTTGCTGTCAGTGGGGTAGAGAGTTGTTTCCTCCATCCATTGCACTGGCATACCATCATATGAGTGAAATAACCTTAATCCCGCCTTACAATCCGACTCGAACAAAAGAAACACACAAAAGTCTATTCTCTGGAAAAAATGAAGTTGTGCATCAGTTGACAAGAATGTTCCTAAATTAAACACATTTCTTGTCCACAAAATCTGCTGACTGAGCTAAGGGACAGCAGGAGACTGGTCTGTCTGTGTGATGCGATCTGTGATTGACCGGTCTTATCTTTGTTGCCAGTGATGTCAACGGGTGGCTTCCTCCACTCATTGGGCTTCAGAGAATGCTGCATCCTTTTTATTTCCTGTGATTGCAAACCATAGAGTGAGCTAAACACAATGCAGTAAGGCATTAATATTATCTAGAAGTATTGCTTGGTTAATAAAAGCATTTAAACTTAAAATAAAGCATTAAAATTATCTAGAAGTATTGCTTGGTTTGTGTGTTATCTATACATATCCTGATGGAGGCAAGCAAATTCTCTGTTCATTTATTCAAAATACCTCTGTAGCGCTGTCGGTAGCGTGTTTGGCCTATAACCCTAAGGTCCCGGGTTCAAATCTCGGTGAATTTTCTCTCTTCATTTACCATTTATGTGAGTGACAAACTGAGCACCATAACTGGTCTACATATACAAGCCTGGATAATATGCTATGTTGATTAAGGTTTGATTTCTCTTGGACAGAGCCAACAATCTGCTTTACTGGTATTGACTATCTGGAGAACTAATTGGATAATGTAGTGACAGAATTTACAGGCGCGTTTTACAATGGCACAATGAAAGAAACCGTGAACTTAAATGTGTCTGGCTATTGCTTCATACAAACTTCATACTCTCTGTTGCTAGGAAATGGTCTGTACCCACAATAAGTTGCTTAATGTATTGGCTTTCTATGGTATGTCTGGCTAGCTCCTTTTCAGTATAGATCTTGAATCGTGTATGGAAAAACTGATGGAGTGTATTGAATTTTATCCTTCAGAAATTGACAGTGAATTGTGGGTAAGGAGCTTTGTGTTGCCCTGGTGGCTCTAGCAGCTTTCAGAGTGTGATTGTCCAGACTTGTCTTTGTTGCCAGAGTCATTTCCTTTGCCTTTTGGTCCATCTGTCGACCCTCTGGTATATGAGAGAGTCATAAGATGTGGCTCTGACAATCGCGGGGGTGGTTTTAACGAGGTTTCCTCTTGGTTTTCCGCCATAATAGGGCAAGGAGCATTGTTAAGTGCACAATCCGTCGTCATATAAGTGAAATACCCTTGAGTATGACGTTAAACCCCAATCAAAGAAACAAACAAACTTTGCCTTTTGTAGAGAGTTGGGTGAGCTACCTGTTGCCCTGGAGCTAAGGGGTGATAGGTTTGTGATGTCCTTGTATGATCCTGTATTTAATCTGTATGTCTTCCGTTGTTACCAGTGGTATTTAAGGTGGCTGTCATATGTGTTAAATAATCTGACATGTAAGTTCAATCAAATAAGCTTTCACAATTCACCTATTTAACAGGCACATACCATATAAAGAGAAACAGCCTCAATTATGGATTTTAACCTCAATCACATCAAAGAAACCTTTGTAGAATATAAAGGATCTGTTATTGGTATGGGTAATGTAATTTCTGCTAATGTTCATGTCAAGTACAGATTTAATAGTATTGAGCATAGTAAGATTTGGTACACAATTGAAGATTGTCATGATTTCACCATTTACAAATGAGTTTGATTTCTGTGTATATGATCATTTCTTCAATATGATAAAATAATCTTGTTTTTAAGTTTCAGTGACTATATTCTGTATGTACGTGTACCAGAATATGTTTATAAAAGCAATCACACTGGCATAGAGAAGTAGATCAATTAAAATCGATGAGCCATCTTGTGTTCTTGACAACTCCCAGAGACAAGTTTCTTAATAAAAGTTAATCTCGTAGTGTTTATATGGGTAACTTACAGACATCTCAAGAGAAGGTAATGACCGTTAATATGGTGTATAAAATAATTTTAAAAATGTAGCTGACAAGTACAAGGATATATTTAGTGTAGTTGACAAGTCAACAGTTTAACAGTGTAATATTTTATTTTATTTTCTATTCTTGTCCCCAGTCGGGAAGTTCTTAATTAGTTTCCGTGTTGTAGATAATCCTGTCTTTGATGGTCTGCTACAGCCAGTCTGTTGTTTTATTTGTCCGAAGCTACCTCTGCTCTGAGATGACCTCTCATACCAATTAGTTGCCATCTTGCTATGTTTTATTCATGCCCATTCTCGCCTGATAATGGCACAATTCTTCCTCAAAAACACCTATATATAACACGGCACCAGCCTTGTTATTCTGTTAGGATACATAATTCCAGTAATTGATAGCAAAGTAAATTGTATTAAGCCATTTATTGTCAACTATATTAGAATTGAATTAATAGTTATCTATTAATATTTGGTTACGTGTTGCCTAAATTTGTGATTCAGCCATTGAAAATGTCTCCAGAATTTTCTTTCACAAATATTTCATAAGCATTTTATTGCCAGAAACCTATTTTTGAGAAAGAGAAAACGCTACTAATATAAGGCTTCTGTACTATTGCATGTTGATGTTGAGTTATAGAGGCTATAACATCTTGCTCCGAATCTGACAACTGTTTTCGTAGACATACTTTATTGACTTGTGATTCTCATTTTCCTCTTTCTCTATCACAATATAAGTATTAATCTATCAATAAATCAAAAAGCACTACTGTTCGACTCCAGACTAACAGAATTGCCAGTTTTTTTCCCAATATCTACTGGTTGAGATTTCACCATGTCACCGTCCTAGCGCAATTATAGGGTGTGATTGAATCGGCAGTATCCGGTTTATGAAGAAAGGTTGCTGTCAGCTTGTGTCAGCTATCTCACTCACAGTTCTTACGTTTTCTGATTATTGCTCACCATCCTGTCATTTTCTTTGATCTAAGCTGGACAGTGACACTAAGAAGAAGATCAGGGAACATGTTTTATCGACAGACCACTCCTTCAGTTAACTCTATAAAAATTTACCCAATAATAAATACCTTAAAAGAGGGGAAACTAAGTCTTGCTTGTATTGCTTATGTTCAACTTTTTTAGCCAGATATATGGATCTTTACTATTTATTTAACTAAAATGTAGACAGATAGGATAAACAGAGTTTTAATAGTGCGTCATCCAGCTGATTGGTGTAACCAAGTTTGACAAAAACTACACACCTCTGTGGAGCCTAATATGTACCTCATTATGTAACACACTATTTGTAAAGCTGGAAATAGCAGAAATACATTTAGAAAAGATAATATTTTCCTTCCAATACTTTATTATCCTATTTTGATGGGGGACTTTGTAAATTATTCTTCAAAGCTGATTTATTTAATCCATAGTTAATATGCAAAGGTGTGTCATGGTAAAAGGCCAGAGCGGTTTTCAAGGGAGATAATTCGCTCTCATTAGTCTCACACATATTCAAAACATGGAAGTTAGCATTCGATGATGTATTTAACCTAACTGCATAAAGTTTTAGGTGAGATTTGTTGATTGTCTTATTACTTTAAAAAGATTCTAATTTAATGTGATATTAATTACGACAAGGTATGTTTTTGCTATTTTAATCTCTGGTAGTTTTATTTTCTTTTATTTTTAGCATTTCTTGTTCCATGTACCTTTTAAGGACAGTATACTGCAATTTTTACAGTTAACTTCTCGCCTTTAGGTCAAGTAATGTGGCTTTTACATTTCTCTGTATGTCAACCAAACTTGCTTCTTGGCTATTCCAAGTAATTTCTGGTTGATAAGTAAGTATATATGTATGTATGTGTCAAAAAATACTTAGGGTTGCTGACAGTGCCTAATCTTACTCTCATTTTGATATCTTGATCACTCGTTAGCTTCGGCAGTACCTTATTGATGACCTGTATAAAAGTGTTCTTGACCGGTAAGTTTTAACTTCATGAATGTCATCTGGTTCGAATGAGTTTTAATATGTCCTTAACTGGACATTTGGTTGGTGGGCAATTACCAGCACAGACACCTTCTGGAAGATTCAAACTGATAAATTGAAGCAAAGCCCTTCATAGGCTCTACTTACTCATCTACTATTCCCTGATTCCAAGATTTAGCACTTGTCTTGTTGTTATGTTGGCATTTTAATTAGATATTTTCATTGATGTTTGTTACGTTTTGCTTAGGAATTCTGAATCGAAAACTTGTCAATGCATCATTTTGTATTTATTGCAATAAGCAGACTCCCAAACTGAAATGCTTAATTCCATATATGCCTTATACAGGTAAATAACACTTTGACTAAGAGACCATAAATCTAGTTTCTAAATCTAGCAAGTGCCATGCATTATGTTTATAAATTCTCAAAATGATTGTTCCATAATTTTGTAATGTTACATCACAGTGTCTAACTGAATCATGTGGCTAGAAGTAAAGATATTTATAGCGTGAAGTCTTTTGCCGTAGGAAAGTTTTGGGTTAATCTTTAAAGTATAATCTGTTTACAAGACAGAGACATGCAATTGTAAGCCTGGATATGGGAGTTTTTCTTCAAGAAACAAGGGACAGTGAAGACCTTTGGATTATTAGTCTATTTACCTTAGACAAGTTCACAGAAATCAGTGTATAGAGAGAGTTTTGATGTGCCTTGGACTGGACAGTGAAGATGAGCACTTTAATCAGGTCTGCTTGTGACAGACACCCTCTATGGTAAAACTGTACTGATCATTTGAAGAGAAGCCTTTGATGTTCCTAATCATCAGCCCGTCAACCATCCTAGTTTTCAAGCTGGCATCCATTTGTATAAAAATTGTCTGTAATTGGAGATAGGTTTGATACTAATATACGGTAATTAACAAATAAAAAATTGCTTTGCAAAATAATTCTTCAAAGCAGTGTTTAATGATGGTGATATAACCTGTTAGATATTTGACATAATAACATTTATACCTGGTTTTATCATGACATTGTTTTCCACAGAACACTTGGATATTAGGAATAATTTTGAATGTTCAGATATTAATTATTATTTTAACACTCAGGTATTTAGAGTCTTTTTAACATTCAGATTATTGATATTACATGTACTTTGAACACTCGGATATTTAGCGCTATATGTAACGCTCACATTATTAGCATTATATTTCACACTCACATTATTAGCATTATATTTCACACTCACATTATTAGCATTATATTTCACACTCTAATTATTAGCATTATATTTAACACTCACATTATTAGCATTATATTTAACACTCTAATTATTAGCATTATATTTAACACTCTAATTATAAGCATCATATTTCACACTCTGATTATTAGCATTATAGTTAACACCCACAAATATTTAGCATTATATTTAACACTCTGATTATTAGCATTATAGTTAACACTCTTTTGCTCTAGATTCACAATTGCAATAAAGCTTTATGGGTTTCACGCTGAATGTATGATAATTTTATCAAATTATTGACCAGATTAAATACTTTATACTGTTGATCTGTTCCATAATGGTACATTATAGAGTGGAGGAATCTTGTTTTGTAAACCACTAGGCACCAATATTCCAGTCCAATATTAGTGTGGTACAAAATATCTTAGGGGCATTTCATTGACTATAACATGTTGTTGTAGACTGACTAGCCTTAGGGTGACTCTGGAATTACGGCTTGCAGCCCTATCTCTAACCTTTAGTAGCTGGCTAGTGTCCGTATTGAACCAGTGAATGCTTCTACTTTTAGCTGTGATAATTACTGTCTCTGCCCAACCAGATTTTAAAATACTCTGTCTGAGCTGGTAGATGGGAAGTCCATCACTGGCTCTATTCACTTGTTCTGCTTTGATGATACCATTCATTTATCTTTTTTTATATTAAACTCTAGCCCTGTTTAAAGCTGAATACATGTATGTATGCATCCAAATATCACTCTTTGACTATTTAATTGTCGGTAAAAAAGCAAACCAGTTTCCTAATTTTCCTACTATCATTTAATGTGGAATAAATTATCTGTTAGCAAGTTTCTTATAAAACGTACAATACTAAACAGGTTAAGACACTTAAAATTACTACCTTTAGCCCCTGGTAAAAGCATAGAGTTGTTCAAGTGAAATCTTCTCCCCTACATTTCTTGATAAGCGCACACGAAGGTTTAATAAGGGGCACACCAGACAGGTGGCACCTCCCTAATGAAGGGATCACCGTGGAATATAAAGTTGGCAGCTAATGGTATGATTGATAGGCAGTCTAAAATTGAGTTTTTTCACTGGAATGGAGTGGCTTGATTTGTTGGTAATTTCATGCGCTGTCATCAGCTGGAGTTTCCATTTGCTCAAGTGGTACCAATAAAAAGTTTGTGGGAATGTTCCTGTGAGCCCAGCTGGTGATTATAACCCTTCGGCTGGGTGCCTATCTCTGATGACCTTGCCAAGAGATGGGGTCAAAAGCCTGCAATGATTCTTGAATTATTTTGACATTCTCATGATGAGTTGGAGGGGCTACAAACCGAAGGTAGAGCCTATTTAAGGGGTAAAACGCCTTGGAACAACATAGTAGTACACTTAATTTAGTGACTGTACACTTATTGTAGTAACTCTTACATTTGCAATATGTACTAGTGCATGAATCAGGTGCAATTATACATTTGCCCACTCCCTAGAGTTTAAAATCTTGTTATTGTTTATGATATTACATGACAATGTTATTATGTACAGAAGAAGCAGATAGAGGGACTTTCCAGAAGTGTTTTTTCAGTGGAATTTCATAATGAAATTAAGAATTTCATTATTTGTGTAAAATTGATTTTGGTCTATTTGTACAAACTGGTAACACTACGGAATCTTGCAAATATTTTTCGATTTTAGCATCTACTACAATATTAACATAAAGTTACCTGTACGAAATATCTTAATACTGTTTCACCTTCATAATTTTTTTGTCATTTGATACAATGTATATGTCCAGTTGATTCCTGGGATATATAGGAGAACTATAAAATCAGGATAGTGAGACAATACATGTACTTGTATCTATATGAAATCTTACCTGTACGGAAAAATATTGAATTGACACTCTACATTATCTTAAAGTTAAGGAGACTGAAAGACCACATCATGCTCTTGTGGAAACAAAAAAATCTTAGTTACACATCCCCATTGTCTTAATGCTGCTGTCTTCAAACTGTTGGCTAATTTATGATACTAGGAGCATAGACCCTCTCTGTGTGTGTGAATGAAGTGTTGTGATAATGTTTAAGTGGTGTTGTTTCCACTCTGCCAGTTGTTTAGACTGATGGAGGAGAGAAGTGGATATCCCCAATCCCTAATAATTTGTACAGGGAATTTAGTTTCAGGTAATTAAATGGAAAACTAAAGTGACCACATGAGATCTTGTTTAACGGTCAAGTTATATATGATGTGGTTAGTTTTCAGTAACCTTACAGCAATCTGGCTCACTTCTCTGGTAAAACAAAACTGACTTTTTAAAGGTTTTTTCTTGTAGCTTTACTAAACCATAACCAGCTGGTGGCCACGCCTCTTCCATTCACAGCTTCTTAGTTAGGCTCCTCAGGCCCGCCACAACATTCATACAGCCAGTAGTATTTTTTGTCTTTGATCTAAGAGGTTAAACTAAGACTTGGCAAAAAATATTGCCTGTTTATTTATTTCTTGTTTTATTTTTCTGACTCGCACTGCTTCGCATTGGAACAATGTACAATATTGGCAGAAGATGTTTTCGTTTTTTGGAAATTTGCAGGACTTAATAACTGGTCTCAGATATCCTTTAACTTAATAACTGGTCTCAGATATCCTTTAATCTTAATCCTCGTAATAATACTAGATCTGCAACTGTTTTGCAATTGTAGGTTGAAAGAAGAATTTGTAGAATTACTTCAGGAAGTAAATTGCACTCAGTAAAAGAAGTATTACATGTGCCACGGATGGCTGTAACTAGAATTTCATGTACCTTATGCCTTTAGACCAATCCTCTAAGCTCAGCCAGTGTAGGCATCGTCTCCTGTAGTATCTGCTGCTGTTAACTGCAGATTCAAGGAGCCGGGAACAAGTCTATTACTGCTGGGAGCCATCCAGCGTAAGCCTATAACCGGTGTGGCCGTAAATGTAAATTCAAGTGAGAATTGATTCCTAGGGAATTGAAGGTATCACAGTGTATCAGCATTCCACAGCAGTCTACTATTGACAGTTAACCTGTTGAAGGGGAACTGAGCTCTGTCTATGCTCCTCAAGGGACACATGTGTGTAGGTGTTATTGGACCTGAAAGACATCAGTCTGTTATTGTCATATAGACACTTCCAGTTACTATATCAGCGTGTACATGTTCCACCAGGAATCACTAGTCTAATGTATTAAACCTGATGTATTGTAAATGAAATTGAGCAACATCAAGGACATTCGTTTGAAAGTTAAGACCAACGACTCTCCTTGTTATTGTCAACTTTCACAGAAAGTCAAAAATCATGTATCAACGGTTATGATTGATGTCTACAAGTCTAATGCCTATGTAATTTGGCATCAACAAGGATTTCATGCCCATGTAATTATCTTTTAGCAGTCTGACCATTGCCTAGGAATAGTGTGTTACCAAGGAATTTTTCAAAACTTGGAAGGATTGTCTGACCACAGACATTTACATAGTGCTTTCCCATCACCCTATTTGGTTCACTTAAGCTAAGGACTGAAAGTGATTATAAGGATGTTCCGACTTTTAAAAATAAATAGGCGTTTTGTTTTAGCATAGGTATCAGGAGGTTTTCACTTCCAGTGTAGGCACGCAGTATTCTTGTAGAGACATTGTGTCCAGGTGATTGGGAGACCCAAACCGTATCTCATAATTTTTGTATAGGTTTCTAGCCTGATAATCCTATAAATGCTGGATCATCAGTGAATGGCTGTCATAGCTAGCTGAGCTATATGGTTTATCATTAGTGTAAAGTAGAACCTCATTTCATAACCAACTTGGTTCGTCCTTACCATTTACCTACTGTTGGATATTTCACCAAGGCTAATGGATTTCTGATCATCAGAACTGTTACATGTCAGTGTTTAGTTGATGTAATATGTGAGTCAGTTGTGCGTGTTTCAACGAATATTAAAAGACATGCCGTGCTTCATCTATTTTATGGGTTATGTGGTACAACAACAACAACATCGATCCACATCCCTTGATGTAGAAATGAAATCATTTTTCTTGAATTATTTTCTCTGAGCCAGTTACTTTTGGGCAGTTCTTAATGACAACAATTTGGATATTTGATAAAGAATATAACTTTCTTATTATTTTCTTGGATTTATTTTAACAGACTGATGAAGGTGAGTTTGTAATTTTTAAGACCATTTTAAATTTTGATAATTACATAATATATCATTTATTTGCATATATACAAACAAACAAACTTGTTCAGCCAGTGTTTTATTAGGTACAATCAGTCTTTGGATTGATAAATTGTTGATACTGACATTTATATATTATTTATTAAGAAATCATTAAGAAGTTATTTTCAGTTTGCTTCTGTTTGGAAATTATTCTATTCTTTATTATTTTATGCCAACAGCTGTATCCCCTCTCGGTTGCATGATTGTTGTAACATACAATCTTTGGTTGAAATCCTATGTCCTACTTGATGATAAAATGTAGCATTTGGACAACCTCGGAATGCCAAATCATTTTACACTTTTAACTCCTAGTAAATTTTATCACTGACAGTTTAGCCAATTGACAGTAATTCTCTAACTTGTAAATGTGTCATTCTAGCGGCTGACTTCTGCCTAGATTCTGTCAAACAAACAGACAGCTTACATTTGTTGTCCTGATGGAGTTAGAGAATGCTTGAGACTTGTGTAGATAGTAATAAGATAGACTAACAAACCAGAGAAACTGTGTGTAACGTTAACTCATTGGCACCACAGAGGATAGTTTTGAGATTGTCTCTTCAGATACCTAGAGAAACTTCTTCAAAACACAACTATTTTTTTCATGCAATTTCTACTATATTTATATGCAGCATTCAGAGGATTATAATATACATGTTTTATCAATCAATAAAGCATCACAAATTTATATAAAAGGCTTGCATTTGGGAGATAACTTCCTGTTGTCTCCATGCTTTCGGAGCTAAGGTGCAACAGGAAATCTGTATGTCGTCATGTCTTGTGATTCTCCTGATTCTTGTTCTTAATATTGCCGTGTCAAGGGTGGGGTATTTTGTCCAAGCATTGGCGTGTCATCTCTTCATATGAGCTCAACAACATAAGAATGTCATTCGACCCAATCAATCAGTACATGTTTATAAGGATGAACTTTTGTCTGTCTCTACTGGGTTATAAACTTAAGGGATAAACTCTGTGAACGTCAGTAACTCTGTAAACAAATTTCCCCCAATGTCTCTTGAAGTTAAGATTTCTGACTTCCGTCCATCTCTCCCTCACCAACACTAACACTTTTGAACAAGGGCTCCCAGTTATATCATGGGATTAATAAGATTTCATGGGATTCATTACACTTTATAGTATTATCTGTTGTTTTGTGAGGAGGTTTTTGTCCAGTTTATTTCATCACAGAGGGAAGCTCAATGATGAGAATTGTGCTATTGTTCAGTTTACTGCACCCAAAAGCAAAACAAAATCTAATTCTGTAACACTGTTGTACAAGTGCACCTTTGAAGATACAAGGATATACCCAAAAGTCAAATAGAAGTGAACAAAATCAACATGCTGGAATTCCACAGTGGTTTTATAACCTTTATTTATTGATTGAAGTTTATTTCTTTGAGCTAATGCTCATCAGAATACATGATTATGACAGAGTAGTACAATTAAAACAGAGTATTAAAGACGTTTCCATGCATTTCATCTGACATATTAGCTCACCATGAGTCCATGTGTATATTTTATTAGTTAGTTATTAGTCATAACTTAGTAAACTCATCCGTTGTAATAATTACATTTAGCAATTTCTGTTTAGATATTATCCATGTTTACTTCTTAATATTTTGGGTAATTATTTTTAAAAAAATGTTCTTGGCTTTCTTTGTATACATTTAGCATATATTAGAGAGAACAAAGTCCATATCTGTTGTGGAATTTTAATGCAAATTCAGTTCTCTTACCGGTCCAAGTGGGCTCGTAAAAGCATGTTATCTGATTTGCCTCCCATATACAACCTGGAAATCTATTAGTGCAAATCACTGACATAGAGACACATTAAAGGGGTGTATGGTTAGGTCTGTTCTAAATGACTATTTGTTCATTCTCTGTGTAAAGTGTTAGGACTGAAGGGCTGTAATTACACTCTTGTCCATGTCCCTCCTTAAAATAAGGAGTTCTATGTACTAGAACTTTTGTAAGTTTATAAGGTTTGAGTGTTTCAGGCTGGTACCTGAAAGGGAAATTGTTACTAAGCAGGGTCTGGATGTATATAAACAATTTACCTTTGTAATGCCATCTTTATAAACAGTCTGTAGGTGTGCTATAGCCACTTGAGAAGGACTTAACTGCCTGTTCTTACTTTTAGTGTTAAGAATTTTTGTCCATTACTAGGTAATTTGTTAATGTACAGATTGACTGTGTTATTCTTATAATCACCTCACCTGTAATCTATTAACGAGAGTCCTTATATACTTGAAATATTCTTAAGTATATTGCTAAACACCAATCAGACAAACCAATCTAATGTAATAATTATAAAGAATTTCGGTTCATTTTTTATTTCATTATTAGCCACATAACAACTCGAGATTAAGATCTATTAAGAATCTTGTCTCTGGGAATGTATCTACAACATGAGATGATTCATCCATCTTTTTAATCCACGTCCCTGTGCGAGTGTGATCAATTTAAAGAAATACATTTGTGCTGACTTAATGATAAATGATGACTTTGACTATGGTATTCGTAACATCTTACTCACAAGACATTTTGAAGTGAGACAAGACAACGTGTTGTGTCTTTGCGATTATGGTCTATTTGTAGGAACTTGACTTTCAATGATCATGTTATAGGAGACTATTTGGTTATGGTTCTAGTTTTTCAAAATATTGGATAATATTTGACTTATCAAAAGCACACATTTATTTATTATACATAAATATATATTTGTTCAATTATTCAAAATATATGTTTACTACAATTGGATTGCTTTCTGCGTGTAATTTTGTGTATAAAATCAATTAGGTCAGAATAATGTAAAAGAAAGATTTTGGAATACAAAGATGTTTTAATCTTTGACTTTACTTCAAGGACAACATTCAAAGCATGTGTTTAAATATGAGATCTGTTCTTTCTGATGTTTTCAAAAACTTGTTATTGACCTGGAATATATTAGATATTTATGATATTTACAATGTTGAGGATGCCTGGGGAACCTCTGAAGTAGTCTCCAATGTTTGTTTGTTTTAACACTTCTCAAAGTGGTGACATCTGTGTGTGTGGAGATTGACTCCATCTGCTTTGAACTCAAAGCCATTCATCTTCCAGGACATATAAATATTTCAGTCAGTTTTATTATCTTTGGAAAGCCACCCATTGGTGAAGTACTATCTGTAAAAAGGACTCATCCCAAACTCTCCAAATATTCCAATGAGTAACAGTGTTTGATTCCATGTGTTATCATTGCTTACCGTTTCTCTTGTAGAACTTTATTGGTTAGTCCTTAGAGGCGATTTACTAAAATAACAGGACTTTGTCAGTGTTAAGCTTTGACTGAAAAGGAATGAATAGAAGTTATCCTCTGGAGTACTAACAACTGAATTTTAAATTTACCCAAATTTCTAAAATTATTATTTCAAAACACTTTAATGACAAGAAGTCATTAAAAACTTAAAACCTTTGTAATTTAATTCTAAAATTAAAATTAGGAAAGTTGTGATAAGGAAAGTATTGAATTTTTGTCATCTAAATTTGAGTTTTAATGAATTTGGGACGGCCTATACTTACCCAGATGTGATGTAGAAAATAATTGGAAAAGGACAGTCTTTGTTTAAGTGATTATTATGTGATATGGACAATACAATTACATGTAGTATAATTTTTGGCTGCTCTTCTGTTTAAATCAAGGCAACATATGATTGGTCAAAACATGTGTGAGGAAATACATGTACTTGTACTAACGTTACATGTAAATCTTTCTAGAATTTGTGTATAAACAGCCGTGTGAATAGGCCAAGTTAGGGCATGAGATAGCTGGGTTCCACTGGTTAAAGAAAGAAACTCTTTAGGAAAGAAATGGTCTGGACAATGTCTGTTGGTCCCAGTTAGATAAAGCCTACCCATACAGTCTAATGGTGAGGTTAATGTGTACTAATGGTGTCGGAGGTGGGATAGAACTTGTAAACAGCAATGAACAGGTCACATTAGGAATTTGAAGAATGAATCAGTTTTCTATCAGAAAATGACAAGGATGTTTTACTTGATTTTAGCATATTACATATTATCTACATGTACATATTACACATATGTATAGCTTTAAATTATTACTGAAAGTTTAAAGAGGTAGATTATGCATTGAAGGAAACATTGCCGTTTTAATGAATCTACACACCTTTTTTGTCAAGTTTTTAATGTGATATTGATATATGTGCAAGCGGATACATGTAGTTAAATTATTGAAATGCATTTATAATATATTTCAAGTCCAAAATTTGCTTTGATATGCTAACTTGATATATTGTTAGTGGTTTATGCAGAAGGAACTCTTGTAAGCTCTTATTGCATGCAGCAGTGGTTAAGTGGATAGCATGACAGCCTACTAATCCTACTTTGGTGTTCCTCCTCACGGGTTCGAGTCAATCTGTCGCCCTCATGTATTTGGGTGTGTCACAGACAATGTGGCTCCAGCAATCGGGGAGATGGTGTTTATGAGGATACGTCCCATTTTTCCAATGTATTTAAGCAAGAAACTTTGTGAAACTGACAATCTGTCATCATCTATGAGTGAAATACTCTTGAGTGAACCTAAAACCTCTCATTGTATTTTATTGCTTTTACACTATACTTGTAGTGTTATTCTTATTCAGTTAAAAAAAATTATTCAGGAAATAATAGCAGTGATCATGGGTATAAGCTGCTTAAAGAGAATTTACAATACACATGGGACCATTGACCTAACTGATTCCATTTGTATGGAAATGCAATGTATTTTAGCATGTTTCTGGGTAGAAATTCAATTACAATTGATGTCCAGGCTGTTAGTTGTTCAGGTTTGCTGTTATCTTGTCCTCAGGTGGGTTTCTTGTGACATGTCACGTGTTAAGATGATCTAAAAAAAGGTCAATCTCACTCTTTTTTGTGACACTTGTTTTTATTCTTGTATTTTATGCAGATGGTGAACACATAGAATAGTTTATTCACAGGTAGATCTAGCAAAGTGATATAATGAAGGTTTGGGTAATAGGTGAATGAAAGCATTGCTGTGTTAGGTGAGAAGGGGGGGGGGGGGGCTGTAGGAGGAGGGTGTACAGAAGGGAAACTTGTTCTTGCTGAATGGCATTTTTTTTCAGGGTTTTCCACAAATTGTGTGAGGGTTTTAACTTGTGCAGGGTGAGCCCCTTTTTTAAGTAGTATGTGTAAGCAGAGGCACAGAAGGTAAATTTGTTCTCGCTGAATCGCATTCTTTCAGGGTTTTCAAAAAATTTGGCGAGGGTACATGTAGCTAATGCTGGGTGGGCCTCTTATATAAGTCCACCAGATGCACTGGTAATGGCTAATATGTTCAAAGCATCAATGGCTGTCCTTTTAAGCAATGGAGGAATGTTAATTTTCTATCAAAGAAAACATTTGGCTGATCTGAATAAATGCAATAAAATAAGCCCCCGGGTGTTTCTGTTCCTGCCAAAATTTATTTAAGTTATGTTACACGCGTTATATTGAAATATCTTTTCATTAACAGTATTAAAATTGTTAACACATATATTTCTGGTGAAATTAATGAAATGAAATTGAAATACATTTTACAATTTGCCTGTATTGAATTCATAAATCGTTCAACAATAACAAAAACCAAAAATCACCATTGATATATTTCTATTGAATATGACTGAGCCATTGATTACTCTGATGACTGCCTAACAGATGTTTTGCTTTCAACTAATGATTTATTCTGCTTTCGTGTGTTTAGTTCCGGATACATTCATCAACTTTTCTTGAATGCCAAGTATTACGGTATACAAATGCTTGAATAATGACCGATCATGTAAGCTAGAACCTATCGTAACAGTAAGTTGTATGTGATCTGATATTTGAGGATAACACCTAATGTTTGATGCATTAGCCCGCATCAATGGTTTAGTGGTTAACATGTCAGCTTACTAAACCTACTTCGATGTACTGTTCACTGGTTTGAATCTATATGTCGCCATCAGATATACGAGTGAATCACACGATGTGGCTCCAACAATCACGGGGTGGTTTTTACAAGATTTCTCTTTGGTTTTCTGACATATTTAAGCAAGCAACAGTGTGAAATGGACAATCTGTTAAATTCCATGATTGCAACTGTATACCCTAATCAAATAAACTAACAAAATATTTGTTGCATGAAAATTACGGAGAGAAACATGAATATATTCATAATTTTTTGTTTGTTTACCTCAAATTGAAAGTGCTTAGTGCATAGTACCCATTACAACCTGTGATTAAGAGTTATTGAACAATGATAGTCAATGAGATCATATATTGTTTTATTTATGCAGGACATTTTCGTGCCAGTGTGTTGAATGTTTAATAATGTAGGACAGTAAATTTGGTAATCTCATAAACCACCCCCACAAAATTGTCTTTAAAAGGATTCTTTTTTTTCTCGGTACATTTTTTAATAATGATTCTGAAATGACAGAACGCCTACATATTTCAAGCAGAGTAAGGGGTATTAAGTTCCAGTTAGACAGCCATTGTCCATCTCATATGAATACTCTACTGACGGACGGAGAGCAAGAATACACCAAGTTTCTCCTTCACTTCTCAATTGTTTGTTTGTTTCTTTGATTGGGTTTTGACGTCTAACTCAAGCCCACCCCCTGAAGTCACAGTTATACCTGAACCCAGGCCGGACAAGTATTTCTCCAGTGGCATCCTTGTGGTTTACCCCAGGTGCTCTGCTCTGTGATAAAACCTTCTCATTTTATGTTTGTGTTAGTGTTTATTACTGTTAAAACACTGTCATTGTATAAGTGAAATATGCATTGCATAAAACATGAATTAACCATAAATCCTCTGAGGTTTTGGTGGAAATGTATTATATTTGCACACACTGTTTGTGTTACATAATGTAATCCTATCATTGTTTGGGGTCAGAGGCTGATACCCCTTTACCCATTGAGCTGGCTGCTCCTTCATCTAGTGATAAACCCCAATCGAACAAACAATTATGACAATATTTAGAAAACAAAATTGAGTGTATTGATAGGTTATTTGTCTTTAACATTATATTATGATATTAAATTTCCTCCGAATTTAACATTGTGTTTATAAAGTCTATGTGGAACAAACTTTAAAGTTACAAAATATTTACAACATTTCGTCACCTGGTATTATATGCCCTTAAATTTTCTCGCCATGCTGTGATATATATCTTGTTTCTTGTTCATTAACTTTTTAGTTGAGATGACCCCTATCATTAGTATAACATACACAAAAGCGAACAATCACCCAAGTAAAAGCCCCCCCCCCTTCAATATTTACACTTATTATGCAGCAACTATTTTCTCCTTAAACCTACAGCAAAGGTTCATTTCCATGTTACAACTCCCTATAACAGAAATTCACATATGGAATCAGGCCTGAGTTGTACAGGTATCCATTTCTTGCTGCCACCAAACCTCAGTAATTTACACATTTGTTAAATGCTCTTAATTATGATTTTAAGTACTAAGCAAACAATGACATAAGGATCATTAATATTTTCCAAAAGTTTGACTCATTTAAAATTTTTGAAACTTTGGGCGATGGACTTCGAAGCTAAGCAGATATAGTTATTTGTTTCTTCAAGTTTTGTATGTTATATTCTAGTTCCTGGAATTCATTTAGTGAATCTACAGTTCAAGAAGCCTCAGGACAACTAAAGCCATGTAAAAGACATATGATGGTTAGTCTAACCTACCCAGACACTAGCAGAATGGTAGATGTTGGCCATCTTAAGCTGGTTGGGATTTTTCATCTGTCTTTATGAAATATTTTGACAGCTAACAATTTATACATTTTTCATCAAGGTTGGTTCAGCCTGTTCTGTGGAGGGTCTTCATGCACATAAGCATTATTTATACTTATGTCATAGGTGTTACTGTCTGACGGGGAGGGGCTATACATGCTGCTACAAACAGTCTGTGAACACACTAGCTTAACAATAATTCACCGATTAACTTTAATCTTAGAAAATAGCTTCCTTCTGTCAAGAGGATGGATTGCGTTTCACTAACTTCCGCAAAACAATATGGCCATTATTGCATAATTTTACAATATTCATGCCTGTATATGTATATGCATATATACATAGCACAATAAGAAGAGAATAGATTCACATATTAACTTTCATCTGGGAATATAGCTTCCTCCCATTAAAACAACAGATGGAATTGAAATTTTATAATCACAATCAGTCTAATTAGACAAAAAATTGAAAATGTGGTAATGCTTGGGAAGATAATCTCATATAAATAAAGTTACAGCCATTATATTTGTTGCTCACATAGTTTTCTCGTTATGACCGTTCAACGTTCAGGTGACTTACAGTATGGTAAAATCAAGCTTATTTTAACATCTGCTGATGCTATCATTCATTAGACAGACTGTTTGTTTAGGTGCAGTGCTCTGACTTAATACTGATGAGGCAGGAAGTGTGTGCTGTAGATTCATTAAAACTTGTGTTACGTTAGAAAAGTAATTATTGAAAATACGAGATTTTGGAATATAAAAGATTCTTACTTTCATCCCTTTCAGATTAAAGTTGCAAAAACTTTACCCAAATGTTATAGATTTTAGACCAAAAGAACAAGAATGCTGTGATTATTTAATAATGTTTGTATTATTATATTTTATAGAATTTTAAAATTTTGCAATCTTTTTTTTATGAGTTGATGCATATTTGAACATCTGCTGTTGCTCTAGTTGGGGAGGCTGTTTGTTTAGCTGCAAAACTCTGACTTAATAGGGATGATGCAGGAAAGGAATACAGGAGCACATTTATTTAAGGTGTGGAGATACGCTGATATCTTACAGCTGTGGAAGGAAATTGCCTGATGTCAAAAGGCTATATTATATTCTCATCAGGATAATCACTTCTTAGCAAATATAATTTAACTGGCTCATCTCTGCCTCATTTTATGACTTTTTAATTGAATTAAAATTCAATATAGATGGGTTTCATAGTATTCATTCAACAATTAAGGTTGTGTATAGATTACAGATAATCTCTTCCAGTTTCTGCACAAGTTGCATGAGTTAACCTGTGTCAAGACTCAAGTGTGGCCTGAATCTTGGTCAGTTTCTTGTTGAATTAACCTGTGTCAAGTGTGGCCTGAATCTTGGTCAGTTTCTTGTTGAATTAACCTGTGTCAAGTGTGGCATGAATCTTGGTCATTGTCTTGTTGAATTAACCTGTGTCAAGTGTGGCATGGATCTTGGTCAGTTTCTTGTTGAATTAATCTGTGTCAAGTGTGGCATGAATCTTGGTCAGTTTCTTGTTGAATTAAACTGTGTCAAGTGTGGCATGAATCTTGGTCAGTTTCATGTTGAATTAAACTGTGTCAA
>JAVFBX010249791.1:0-10085 GCA_034783855.1 Mopalia kennerleyi | reverse complement strand
TGACCAGAATATGGCCTAAGTGTGACAAGGTGTGAAATAGAGTTTCACGTCATGACACACCTTGTCTCGAGAAGATGTTAACCAGCAGAAGGTTAGGGTTTTTATGTGGTTGAACCCAATTTCCCTCGGACAATCAGGCTGGCCAATGATCTGTAATTACGATTTAATCCTGTTGATCAAACACTACATTAACAAATCCTTCTGAAAGAAACAAAGACAAAGCCCTATAGAGACTGGCAGTATGTTCAAGGCATAGTGATGCTGTCTGTTCTTATATAAATTTCCTCTCTTTCGTTCATTCACCAGAGTCGCACTTTTGTATGAGTTTGATTAGATTTTTATGCCATACTTAAGGGTATCACGGGGGTGGATTTTACAAGGTTTCCTCTTGCCTTTCCACTGTAATAAGGCAAGGAGCTGTGTGAAGCGCACAAATTACTTAGACATTTTGCTAATCAAACTTTTTCGAAAGTTTGATTGCTAAAATATACAAGTTATTTGTCACCATTTTTTTTTTACCCAACATATTGTTTCATATCTAATCAAATTTATACCTTCTCAATGGTTATAAATAAACCATGTGTTATGGAACAAACAGGAAAAGGCCTGATTTCTAAAGAAGCAGTGATATTTTTAATTTAACATTTTCTTAACTTCCCTGTCACAGTTACTTCCCCTTATTCCAATGTGACATTTTGTAGTGCAGGAAAAGCCATAGCTCTTCGCAGAATGATATAAGGAAAAATAAAGCTCTTATATTCCAATATAAATACTGGAGTGAGTAAATAAAGTATAACAAAACAAGTTTGGCTCGTATGAGAACGTATAATTGACAGAATGATAAAAGATAACAAGTACAATTGTCGTAAACAGTTTGAAGCTGTTCCAGTATTTTGAGAATATTCTGTTTAGGTACACATATTTTGAGGAATATCTGTCACACTGTTCAGGTATTTTGAGATTATTCTTTTGAACTGTTTAGATAATTTCAGAACATTGTCAAATTGCCTAGGTTTTTCTTACAATACTTTGAAGTGTTTAGGTATTTTGAGACTATCTGTCAAACAGTTTGGGTATTTTGAGAACAACATGTATCTGTCAAACTGTTTAGTGTTTTGAGAACTATCTGCCAGACTGTTTATGTATTTTGAAAACTATTTGTCAAACTGTTCAGGTATTTTGAAAACTATCTGTCAAACAGTTCAGGTATTTTGAGAACTTTCTGTCAAACTGTTCAGGTATTTTGATAACTATCTGTCTGTTAAGGTATTTTGATAACTATCTGTCTGTTAAGGTATTTTGATAACTATCTGTCTGTTCAGGTATTTTGATAACTATCTGTCTGTTAAGGTATTTTGACAAGATTTCATTAAGGTATTTTGAGAACTATCTGTCAAACAATTTATGTATTATGCGAACTATCTGTCGAGCTGTTTTATATTTTGAGAACTATCTGTCAAACAATTTAGGTATTTTTCAAACTATCTGTCGAACTGTTTAGGTAATGGATTGACCACCATACTTTCGATACACTCAAAGACAGTGTGGGGATCTTGGTCAGCGTTTATGTGCTGTGCTTCCAAATAATAATCGTTGATTTCTTCAGCGTATGCGTGGTACTGCGCCAGTCGGTTTTTCACGTTATCATCATTGTCCTTGGGATGTCGCTGGAGACGATCTTTAACGTCTTGTGTTCGTGGCGGGTTGTACAACATATGATATCGATCCCCGGTCACATGATCTGTGGCTCGTAGCGTTAGTCTCTCAATGACTGAATCATTGGGCACGTTCAAGAAAAACACTCTGCAAGACAAAAATAATATAATGTCTGTATTTTTTTTTTTTTTTTTAGATGATAAATAGTATGTGAGTTTGAGTCTGTCTGTCGACTGTCAGGTATATGAGTGATTCCCACGATGTTGCTCGTGCAATTGCGGGGGTGGATTTCACAAGGTTTTTCACTGTTTTTAAGTTTTTGTTCGTTTGATTGGGGTTTAAAGACGTACTCAAGGGTATTTCACTTATATGACGAGAGATTGTCCACTTGACAATGTTCCTTGCCTAATTACGGTGGAATACCGAGAAGAAACCTCGTAAGAACAACCCATGTGATTGCTGGAGCCACAGCGTGTGACTCACTCATATCTGAGAGTCGAGAGATGGACTCGATCCTGTGAAGGTTAATAGAAGTATGCTTTAGTAAGTGCGCTCGCTAACCACTAAGCCAAGGCCGCGGGCCCCACTGTATTTAAGCAAGGAACACTGTGAAACGGACAATCCATCATCATATAAATGAAACATCCTTATGTATGATGTTAATACCCAATACCCAATGTTTGTTTGGGGTTATATATCGTACTCAAGGGTATTTCACTTATATGGCAACAAATTGTCCATTTCACAGTTTCTTGCATAATAATATGGTGGAAAACTGGGATTGATCGGTGTTTTATGCCGTGCTTAAGGGTATTTCACTTATATGATGGCGGTGTATTCCAACGTTACAATAACTGACACTAGCACAATCAAGATGTGAAGTGTTGGAAAGCTACTTTTCCTCAGTACTAAGTAAAGACAGCATTGCAAGTCTTCAAACATTAACAAACTGCTCTTAGCCAGAGAGCTGGAAAACTGGGAGGAAAACTTGTTAAAACAATACCTAAGATTGCCTGAGCCACATCATGTGACAAGCTCATATATCAGAGTTTGGCAGATGGATTTAAAATAGGATCAGTTGGCCGACACGCTAACCACTAAAACACAGCAGATGGTATATATTTTTAAGATAGCTTGTTTGTTTGTTTGGGGTTAAACGTCGTACTCAAGGGTATTTCACTTATATGACGATGGATTGTCCACTTCACACTGTTCCTAGCCTTATTATTAAGGAAAACTGGGAGGATTCCTGTTAAAAACCGAGCCCGCGATTGCCAGAGCCACCTCGTGTGACTCACTCATACACCTGAGGGTTGACAGACGGATTTGATCCTGTGAACGACATATCGAAGTAGGCTTTCGTGAACGCACTCGCTCACCAATAAAACACAGCCGCGGGCGTTTTTAAGATAGAAATACCACATGATTTGATACCTGTTTGGAATGAAGCCGGCTCTATCTAATTGTTCTGCCTGTTCCCGTGTGATTGGGTACCCATGGATGACCCAGCCTCGACTCACACAGTCTAACTGACCCAACCTCTCCTTCACTATCGTCAATACAATACTATCAGGAACTGAAACAACAACAACAAAATGTAAAGACGTAAATTTTTAGAACAGGACAGGTTCATACAGGGGTCACTTTATATAGGTGTTACACACCTGTGTGCCCTTCCTGATCGAATATTAAAGCTGAATAAATAAATAAACATACAAGGTCAATTAAAATCTGATGCAATTATTGAACTAACTGAAAAACTTGAATTGAAAATTTGATGAGGTACCATTTGATATCAAAGTGGTTAATATAATGACATACACAAGTAGTGTAATTTGGATTGAATGATTGATTGATTGGTGTTTTACGCCATCAGATGAAAACCAGGAGCTGGTTGCTTGTAGCTGTATTAAATTTAATCTGCTTTTAGATGACCTCTTGCCATGTTGTAAATCTATCTCTAACCCAGTATTAGCAATTTAATCTGGTGTTAGTGGCTAATTGTCTTTCGAGCAACTGGCCCGGCTTAATATGTTACGTATACTCAACGTTAATAAAACAGGGATAGAAATTAAGCCGGTCCACAGGGCAAAAACCTTGTAGCTTTTGTGTTGGGCCGTTAAGTTTCCAGACCTGCACACCCGACTGGCAGGTAGATTAGATGACCCTTGAACCTTATCCATGGGGCCTTTAGTTTGAACTCACTCCAAACTGAACAGTCCTCAGCGATTGAGCCCAGCAAACTGAACACTTGATGAAGTGTATACATGAAGACATGTCCAATGTGACCAATTAGGGGCCATTTTCACAAAACGTCGTATGACAAATAAATATCGTACGATATTTTTAAGCTATGGTTTAACATGATGTAATTTTATCGTATGATATTTATTTGTTGTACAACGTTTTGTGAAAGTGGCCCCTGCACTTGCTAAATGGTAACATAATGTTGATGGGCCTGTAGATTTGGAACCTGCAGAACAAGAAACCTGTCAAATTCCTACCAGGCCGCCAACTCTGGAAAGCTGCAGGCTCAGCTGGCCAGAAAATAACAAAGTTAGTTTCCAGCACTGTAAAAGCTGTTTATGGTTTTAAAAGTTTTGGTCTATTAGAAAATTATTGTTCCTCCCCTGCAAAGTGAAGACAGCCTGGCTACCCTTAGAACAAACAGCCCTTAGACAGGTAGTTGATAGACTGGTACTGTAGGATCTATTTAGTTACCTGAATTGCCTTTATCTAGATAAGTCTTGGCTGCTAGGCCAGCTTTTGTTTCATCTGCCACAGCCTGCTTCAACAGCTGACCACATGACACTGGAAATATAAGGATAGATAAGATGAATACTTTAAAACTTACAATTTGATTATGTCTAAAACCAAATCCAAAAAAAATACCATGGCGGTATTTGTTACCGCAGTTAGATCTGTCCCTTTCATATAGTCACATGAAGACAGGACAATCAGAGGATGCAATACAATGACACCAAACACAAATCGACTTTGAGAGAATTGAGATAACATGAAGCTCCCTCCCGACCGTCAGACCTGTCTACCCAAGAAGAAATTTATGTGTATAAAATTAGTTTTTTTAGGAGTATTTTCTTACCATTTTGTGTATTTTTGTGTTACAGCATAGCACAGAATATTAATTTCTGTGTGTATCTTGGCCTATTGGTGTATTTATCATACATTATGTGTACAAAATACACCAGAATATATCAGGTAAGCAGATCTGCCAACTGCCCGTGCAAAATTAAGGTTAAGGTTTTGTTGGACCCCTTGGTCGCTTTTCAGAACACCTGTTGCATTTAGTCTATTATACAGAAAAGTATAAATGTGAAGCATATATATGTATATATTTTTGGAAAGCTTGAATACTCAGGATTATATATTTGTAAATGTGGCGAAAATCTAATTATTATTTATAAAACTATTTTACAATGAGTAAACGTCAACAGAAAAAAATAGTCTGCATTTTTCATGGTTTATTTTTTAAGTGCAATAACGATAAGACTGAGTAGTAGACTAGTCCTTGAACTAGTAAACGAGGCTTAATTTTTAAAAAAAATTTGATTAGATTGATCACAGTGGAATTTTTTGTCTATCCCACCTTGGAAAGTCTTACAAAAATGTAAAATACAACTTTCAGAAAACATTAAAAAAAATCTAGGACGAACTTCTTTAAAATGAGACACAATTTACTAGATCGCATGGTGCTCTTCACAATGGTACAAATTTGAAGTTTCTAACGTCAATAGTTTTAAAGAAATTCGCCATGGAAAATGTAGTGTCTGCCTAAAACTGAAGTGCCAGAAATAATCCATTAATGATCTTTTGCCACTTGGATATGATCAAGGGAAAACTAATTTATAGGCTGAAATTTCTTCTGTTTGTAATTAGAATTTTGAATTATTTTTTCAACAACATATAGTTTTAATATCTAACATTTTATCCAAGTGACCAAAAAAAATTTGGTTCATTTTGAGCACAAGGGGTCCAGCAAGACCGTAATGCTCCAATACAGTACCTTGCCTATGACCTAATGACTTTGGGATAAGAACCTAGGAAAAATTTCTGGAAACTCACACAGCCTCCATTGAAGTCACTGGTCACAAACAATGTCAAGGCACGGCAGTCCTTCTGATTTGAGGTGTGCTGTCCTATGCTTTAACACAGATCACTCACCTCAAATCAGGCCCGATTCCAAAAAGCAGTTTTTTACTGAAGTTTAAATGTCTAAAGGTCCACACATTTCTCAGTTTTAAATTTGAACATTTAATATTTTACCATAATTATTATAATGTTAGTAAGTCACAATTACAGGAATTACTTTAAAAGTAAGTTCATGCAAGTGGTCAAAATATCAAATTTAGTATTCTGACTTAAGCCAGAATATGCTTTGTGGAACCGGCCCCTGCACGGTATTAATCATAACGCTCAATACAATGAACTAAATATTAATAAATTCACTGACCTTTAACAATGTTATATTTATTCGCGAGAAGAGAGGCCTGTACCCCTTTACCACTTCCTGTGGCACCCAGGAGAACAATCCTAGGGGTATGAGGTGCCACTGATCGGGTCACAGTTGTCAGGAAACTATACACTGAAAACAAATACAACTTCAACATTTCAAAAAAGGTGAATTTAAATCACGTAGGACTGGACAAAAGTGTCTTAAACAGCACTGTTAAATAACATATTCATATTTTCAACAAAACTAGAATTAAACAAAAGTAAACTGCTTTTAAAAAAAAATCTTGAGTCCGTCTGTGAGTCAATTGCCGATTCTTGTTTTTACAAAAAGATTTTCAGTAATGGCATTTACAGAAATTTAGGCCGGATTTGTCTCATCCATCACTTTTCAAACTGTTTAGATTCCAACTGTAGGCTTACTTTTGACAAAACTGCTAAATGTGTATTTTCGGATAACAGAATATAAACAAAAACTTTGAGGTTATTTCTCTTACATGTCATTATGATGACAAATTGTCTTCTTCGCATTGTGCTTTACTTAAATACGACGGAAAACCGAGAGGAAATCTCGTTTAAGAAAAACCGCCCCAGCGATTGCCGGAGCCACGTCTTGTGACTCACTCATACCTGTTTTATCTGAAATCAACAACCAGATTAAGCCACTACTGTCTATATGTTGTTTCATTCATTTTTTTAAACACACCGTAGCATCACTGGCAACAAATATTGTAAGACAAAGGTTCGTTGCCATGGAAACACTATAACTTCAGCACTGGTTGTCATGGTTTTTACATTTTATATTAGCTCAGATCGTTTAGTGAAACAGGCCCCAAGACAGGACAATCACATGACATGATATAATGACTTCCCTAACAGATCGTTTTGTTGTCTCCGAATCAGCTTATTTACCTTGAGAAATGACGTCGGCTTTCGGCTGATCAGCGTTGATTATTTTGCATGTCTTCTCATAACAGCGCTGAATGCCATCAATGTGACGGTGGAATACCTCTAGCTTCTTGATGACCTCTTCTTCAGTATTACCGGGTACTTCCTCCAGACGACCTTGAAGCTCAGAGCCATTTGGCCAATCAAACGTGGTGTGGTAAATATCTGAAATTTCATTTTTATGGTCATTCAAGTGGCCAATCAAAAGTGATGTTGTAAATATCTGAAAGTTCATGTTTTAGGTCATTCAAGTGGCCAATCAAAAGTAGTTTAGTAAATATCTGAAAATGTATGTAGCCTGTCATTCAAGTAGTTAATTGAATGTGATGTTGTAAATATCTGAAATTTCATTTTTATGGTCATTCAAGTGGCCAATCAAAAGTGATGTTGTAAATATCTGAAATTTCATGTTTTAGGTCATTCAAGTGGCCAATCGAATGTAGTGTGATAACTATCTGAAAATGTATGTATCCTGTCATTCAAGTAGCCAATCAAACGTGGTGTGGTAAATATCTGAAATTTCATGTTTTAGGTCATTCAAGTGGCCAATCAATTTTGTAAATTATAATATATACATATATATTGTTCATATTTTTTTTACCAGATATACATAACTTGTATTGCAATCTTTTCTTTACTACTGTACTCAGCTACTCTTCTGAAAAACCTTACCCCACGGATAGAACAAGTAGCCAGACTGTATACCCGCCTTTTTCTCTACTTAGACAATTATAATTTATCACAACTATGTGTTCTATCACAAAACAAGAAGTGTTTATCCAGAAATTGTATAATTATGTTTACCCCACTTCAAATGGTGTTCAAAACTTATATCACAACTATTCTAATCACATAGATGTATATACATGATATATATATATATGTTTCCATTGGGGTAATAAATAAATACAAAAATAAAAAATACATAGAAATGCTCTGTTGGAAAATTAAAGTTCCTCTACAGCAGACAGCATAATAATACTCCAATTATACTGCACTTAGCCAGACGTTTTCATTCGATAGTACTTAAATATTTTACTTTATTGAGGACAAATTGTGGTCAAAGCTTTGACTTTGCTCAAATGGCCATTTTCTATACTTTGATATGGCTGAAAGAAAAATATTTTTAAAATGTGAGCATTGCAGCCATGCTTACCTCCAGTTTCAGGGTCGATTCTCTTCCCGGAGGCCCTCTCTATTAACACCGTATCTGGGGCTTCCATCAACACTGGAAACATTAAACCAAGTCAATCCTATTTTTGTTGGAAATGATTTGATAATTTAGATATTGATAACATTTTTGTATCCCCGCATTAGATTCCTGGAGGGTCTTGAAATAGGTGCCGTTTGTTTTTCTTTCCATCCAACTAAATTGCCCGGAGGCCTGTTCCACAAAACCACCTATGCCTAAGTTCATCTTAATTGCCATGACGACCAGTACTGGAGGTATTGTGTCTTCATGGTACTTGAGATCAACTTAGGCTAAAATCGCTTTATGGAACAATACCCTGTTCTATTATAATCTTTTATTATTTGATAGGCTATACGTTGACCTTGTGCATTGTCTAAGTCAGCTTCCCTGGCCTTTGCTCAAAGTTTGTCTGTCCGTTCGTTCATCTGGTTTTATCCCCTGCCATATTTTGACCGGTTTCTCTCAATGGTTTAGTATATACAACTCAAACTTTTTTTATTTGATAGCAGGGGCTTAACCAGAAATCAAAAGTAGGGTATCCAAAATGGTCATTTTGCTTCACTTTTCAAATAACTGGGTGTCCAATTTTGACAGTTGTTCTATCTCCTGCATGTTAAAGTTTCTTTAAACAGGGTGTCCAAATGAGGGAATTGTTCACTAAAGGATGTCCAGTTGGACGGGTGGACGAGTGTCTGCCTAAGCCCATGTTTGATAGCCTACCCGCTACACATTTGACTTGCACACTGTTCTTTGGCCTTGGCTCAAAGTTTGACTGGGTTAGATTGTGTGTTTGTTTGATTGGGGTTTAATGTCATACTCAAGGATATTTCACTTATATGATGACGGGCTGTCCACTTCACACTGTATCCTTGCCTAATTACAGTGGAAAACCGAGAGGAAACTTCGTATAAACCGCCCCCTAGATTGCCAGAGCCACATCATGTGACTCACTCATACACTTGAGGGTCGACGATTATACTGGGTTAGAGATAGTCAGATAGACCTCCAACATGGTGTGACGTCATCTTATCGCGGATTCAATTAAATAACGTTTCGAGCAATTGGCCCCAGAACTAACATCTCAAAACATCCAAGAAAACACTCTCATCTCATTCTCAATCAACACAAAGGTATCAAAATCATGAAAAAGCTCACCAAAATGTTTAGGGTTAACTCCTATAGCCTGGAATGCCAGGGCTTGTTCTCTGGTCTCTGGGAGGCCCTCGAGGACCCAGCCTTTCTTCACACAGTCGAATAAGCCCATCCTCTCTTTTAATATACGCACCCATAACTCCGTAGGAATTTCCTGAAATCATTGATCGATTGATTGGTGTTTTAGGTCGTGCTTAATGGTATTTCACTAACATGAAGGTATAGTGTATATAGTGTATTCCAACAAAAATTGACACTAGCACAATCATAAAATCTGAAGTGTTTCGATAGAGTTGCAAAATTAATCTTCCTTCAGAGCTAAGTACAACAGCTTTGCTATTTTTGAAACAAACTGCCCTTAGTAATCAAGACAAAATCATATAAAGATTACTTTAAGTAACAATTACAGTGTACTAAATACGATAACATTGTTAAATCTCATAATAAATTTTAATAATCAAACTTCAAAGAATTGTTTAATTTGACAGTTTAACTTTTATGCTTAGGATTTTTTGATAATTTAAATTTTGTAGTGTCTTCATGTTCTAGATAAACTCCCAGATACAGGTTTCTATATAGATCTTAACCACGAGTTGTTATGGTGGCTATAAATATACATATGTACGGTTGTTTAAAAGATTGTATACATTTCCTTTTAACTGTTAGG
>JAVFBX010249780.1:0-10085 GCA_034783855.1 Mopalia kennerleyi | reverse complement strand
TTTTTTTCCCCCCCCCCCCCCCCCCCCCACACACCCCCACCCCCCTCCCGCTCCATCAAAGTTTAGCGTCCGTACGGTAGTCTGTCATTGAACGTCGGCAGGCCGTGCAAAATAACCCCCGACCCCTACCCCCAGCCAGCTTCCTCGGTCGATCGTATGAGACGCGGAAGAGGGAGCCTGTTGGCTGTGGATTGCGTCACGTGTGGGAGGAAAATGAGATCCGGTCGAATAAGAGGTAATTTGCCCGGCAAAGGAGTGCCACTCGTTTTGCCCTAACACGTCACTTTTGCCTAATATTCTTCCAGGCCGGCAATTTCATCGAAATTAATGAATCACAATTTAAAGAAATAATGATGATTATATAAAAGGTTGAGGCGGTGGCTCATGGGTCAACTAAGCAGGAAGCCAAAAATACAGTTTTGAAGTTTTCTATTTAAGTATACCACACATGGAATCCTCGCTACCTACCTACAAGCCTACAATTGCAATATCATCTTTTGGTTGAACAAACCCTTCAGAGCTACCGCAACCAAAATGCGATCGGGTGACATTTTTGGGGAATGCGCCTGACAGCAACCTACTTTTTTATATTTTGTTTGACTTCTTACACAACAGGTTTGAGTGCCTACTTACTGTGCAGATATACATTAGATATTACATTTAATACAATATATTGTGCAATTTAAAATATATTTAACATAATTTCAATGCAGTATAATGTTTATACATTATGTACAGGGAAATTTTTTAATATCACTAAAAGAGCAGTAAACCTCACGGAGAGTTATATAACAGTATACAAGTGTTCTTTACCTTATAAAAGACATGAATGGCATAAAGAATTTACCTGCATTGCTTCAATTGAAGACAATTTCGGAGTTTCCAGTGACTGTGACACCGTATCGACCGCTAAACGACACTAAGGGGATCATTCAAGACAGAGATCTGCGCTGAGCTCGGTGATCAAAAGAATAACTTACGTCAAGCGGTTTACACACCCGATCCGCACGTTATTATCAGATTCGAGCTCACTTTTTTTTTACAAATTATTATCCGCTTGAAACTGTAAACAATCACAGCTTGAACTTCTTAAAGTAATTGATAGTAATAATTCATTTGAAATCTAAATAGCTGTCGGAAAAGGTGATATGACCGACTGAACTATGCTGCAATGTATTTGGAAATACTTCACACTAATCTTGTTCCAATAAGCAACGCTTGAGTTAATATTTACCTGTCAGTCACCTATCACGATGACGAATGGCGGAAGCCTCTATTAACATTTAGAGGTTCAAGCTGTGGTTGCTTGTCTGTTAAAGGCTGTGCTACCTACAGCCTGTTCTTTGTCCTTGTTTGAAGCCGGTAATAATTTGTAATAACAGTGAGCTCGAAGGTAATAATAACGTGCGGATAGAGCGCGGTTTTCAACTAGAAAAGAAGGCAGCGTAATAACACTGAATATCTACTTTCTAACTTTTGATTCAGCTACAGTCCTAGACCACATCTAAATTGGCCCCTACAGGATGAGGGTGGATACCTTCATCCTCTACCCAATAAGGTGTCAGTAGTTCGGACACTGTAAGACCAAGTGTATAGATATTTTGATATGCTTTCGTTGATTTGAAGAAGGCCATGAAGACTTTGAATGCAACAACACTGGTAAATGCTGTAACTGCAATGAGGCCCACATGGCTTCCTCCAAAGACTGTTTTTATTTTATAAAAGAAAAGCGAATCCAAGTAATTTGGTCCGATAGAAACGTTCTTATATCGAAGCAAATTACCTTGCATCTGCTTATCATGATCAACGGTCAACCCAGTCCTACGCCAATGTCACGAAGAAAATATCGGTGCCTGTTGCTATACTGAGTCCACTTTCACAAAATGTAGTACGACAATAAAATCTCGCACGATATTTTTACGTCTATAGTTTAAGATGACGGCATTTTATCGTACGATATATTTTTGTCAAACGACATTTTGTTAAAGTGGACCCAGACCTTCCTCACGTGATCAACTGATGATTAATCAGACAATCAAACAAAAACTAAAAAACCATCTGGCCCAGACACTCGCCCTTTTTAAGACCACAAGGGACGTTTTAGTGTGAACAGCCAATCAATGTCATAAACACCGAGAGGGTTCGAAACGTAAAACTTTTTATCAATGAATGTAAATAACTTTATCTGACATAGTTTTACACACAATATTTACCATTTTTACATTCAAAATGAAACACTTGATATACTGGCATATTTTTTTGACGATTAGTGTCAAGGGTGCAGTCCGATCGAAATTTATCTTTAAATATAGAACCTGGAAGAAAAGAATTTGACTACGTTCATGCCACAGCATAGCCAAACAACCGCTGAATGTGGCGACAAACACTTATCAATCAATCAATCTCTTCAGATATCCGTCCGTCTGTTCATCCACCATTCTTGTTTCCGGAGTGTCTCAAACGCCGTTTTTTAAAACAGTTTTTGGGGTGGTTTGTTCTGTTTTGAAAGTTTTGTTGGATTGTCAAACGCCTAATTAAACGGTGTCGTGCGTCATATACGACGACACCAATGTGGCAACTTCACACATTCTCGATTCCGCATAGACAATATGTTGACATCAAAACTGATGCTGATCTACAATTACAAGTGTCATTATTAAGGCTATTGTTTTACTGTGTGCGGCAGTGACTTCTTTATTGTGTATACCTGAAGTCGATGAGGAAGAATTGTGCCTAACACAATAAATTATTAATTCAATTGTCTTTCCAACCAACAGGGCTCATACGGGTTTATGAACTCCCCAACCATTGGCTATGAAGACAAAACAAACACATATTTAAAGATCACTGTAACTCGAGACTCCTTCCTGGATCACGGTGTCTCAGCTGACTTTGACCTGTTTACGAACGGTGAGCTTCTATGTTTTCTTAATGAAATGCAAATTCATTTGGTGGATAGCGCTTTTCTATTTGTATCACAATTGATTTTTTGTTGTTGGTTGATTGCGGTTTAATGTCAATGGTTATTTCCCATACAGAACGACAGATTGTACGGAAGTGGACACCCTGCCTCCTCCATCTACATCTCGCTCGCCTCCTTTTTCTTGAGGGCGAGCTAGTAGTGAGGATTATCTACAAAGTGGCGACTTTATGAACCATCGGTTCAATCCCGTAGGGTCCCACACTGATGGTCGCTCGCCAAAATGCAAATTTAGTAAATAGTTTTCATAATGAAAATAAATAACTACTAGTATATTTGCAGCACAATTAATATCCAAACTGAAACGTTTTTAACACTTATGTTACATGTGTGAAGAAGGACTTGTTCGACAACATTGCTGTCGAGGTTATCATCAAGCTCATTAAAATGATCCGTGTGCATGAGGATTGTAAATAGCAATGGTTGACACTGTTGAGAACGGTGTTTACAATATTTGCATCGAAAATGAAACCTTTAATATATTTAGAATTTGTAACACTTATGTATATATGCCCTTTTCAGTTCTTTTTGACGTTGAATGCCAGGGATGCTACTGGTTGCAATTGTAATTCGTTACATAATATATGGTATATATAACTTAAAAGCATGTTCACGCCACAGCGTATAGCGGAAATATAGCTGAATGTGGCGTAAAACACCAATCAATTAATAAATCTTTCTCAGCCTTCAGAAATAAATATATGATGGGGAAAGAACAAGGAAACCTGGTAAAAATCACCCCTGCGCAACTGATCAGAACCGGATGTTAGCAAATTCGTTATCCGAAACTGTGAGCGATACATCGAATGCGGATCAATTAACCGACAATTACCACTAGCCATGTCTGTTTATCCGACAATTAACACTATTCACGAATGTTTATCCGACAATTACCACTAGCCAAGGCTATTTATCCGACAGTTATCCCTCGCCATAGATTTTTATCCGACAATTACTACTAGCCATGGCTGTTTATCCGAAAATTACCACTAACCATGACTGTTTATCCGAAAATTACCACTAGCCATGGCTGTTTATCCGAAAATTACCACTAACCATGACTGTTTATCCGACAATTAGCACTAGCCATGGCTGTTCATCCGACAATTACCACTAACCATGACTGTTTATCCGACAATTAACACTAGTCATGGCTGTTTATCCCACAATTACCACTAGCCATGGCTGTTTATCCGACAATTACCGTTAACCTGACTGTTTATCCGATAATTACCACTAGCCATGGCTGTGTATCCGACAATTACCACTAACCTCGGCTGTTTATTCGACAATTACCACTTACCATGACTGTTTGGGCCCTGCTTGAACAGAAAATACCATAACTCGTTACCAGTTCCAAATGATATTTTCTGGTATAACAATTACATGTATTAACAAGTGTTAACGATGTTTATGCTTCGTTAAAACGTTTGATTTTTGTCTGTTTCAGTTTACAAAAACGATCAAGATTACGGAAGTGTCGGTACCACTATAGGTATAATTGTTGGAAGTGTTATTGGCGGCATCGTGTTAATTATCATCGTTGTGGTAGTCATTGTGTGTCTTGTGTGCAATTCTGCCAGTCGCAGAAACAGAGGAGGCGTCACGACAATCGCAGCCCCAAAAGGTAACTTTACATGCAGGAAACTTTATCATCTTTAAAATGGAAAACGAAAGACTGAAATTTGTCGATATATTTCTTTATTTTAAAAAAATATTTAACTTGCTTTATGAATACGTTCCCTGATCAGTTATTTGCGAGACGATATTCCAAGATACTGGTGACGACTCCCAGACCTAAAACAGTTATAAAAATAATTTTAGTTAAAACATTGAGGGGCCTGAACTGAATGTGTTATCCAAAAATTCAAATTGTGGCTTTAGTGGTTTACGAAATATTCGTTACAAAACATAATGTTGTGGGCTTAATACACCACACAGATAGAGATAAATACTCCGACCCGAGTCAGAATCCTATTTATCTCTTGTTCGTCCCTGAGCACCAATCAAAAATCATTGGATGTCTTTACTAAGTCTATTTGCAATTCTTTATGTCTCTTATTTGCGCATGTATTAATGTTCATTTTTATAAATGTGGCATTCCCTTTTCTTTTGCGATTCCAGTCTATCCTTACCAAGCACCGCAAGGGAATGTGACCATGCAGCCAGTAGGGTACCCTGCCCAGCCCGGAGTACACCCTGCCCAGCCCGGAGCATATCCTGTCCAGCTCGGAGCGTATCCTGCCCAGCCCGGAGCATATCCTGTCCAGCTCGGAGCGTATCCTGCCCAGCCCGGAGCATACCCTGCCCAGTCCGGAACAAACCCGCCTACCCAGATGCCATATTCTTCAGCACCCCCGGCTTACAACAATAGGTCTAACGGAAACAGCAATCCAGCGGACGGGACGGTTGAACCGACGGCTCCAAACTGAATATACAGAAGAAAACTTTTTGAGAATTTTTCTTTTTTTTGGAACAGCACTGGCATCGAATGCTCCTTTACTAGTTCGTCCTAAAATAGATTAAATCATTATCAATAAACACAGAAATAAAGTGTGCCTTAATAGCTAGATGTAAGCAGAGTTAGGTGAACAATTAGCTTTTCTCCTACGTTCTCGCGTTACTTGTCATATACAGGCAGTCAGTCAACGTGTTATCTTCAACGTCACGTGATGTTTTGCCTAGAGTAAATGATAATATAAAGCCATTAGTCCACTACTGTAATCGGTAGTTATGAAAAACGATGCTTTGCTGGAGTGATAGCTTTCATTATCGCGTTAGAGCCAATTTGGTAACACATGTATGGTAGTGTGTATGCCATATCGTTTATATCTCCATGACCTACCCCAATCTAATTAAAATCAAATCTAAAAAACGCTCCCGTGTTATGTTGTCGCTACATTGAGATCTAAGGCAATCACTCGACTAATACTGTTCAATTAGGTCAAGCTTACTGGGGTTCAAGAAAAGGTCCAATTTCAGATAACACGGGGCCGTGGTAAACACCGAATTCCGCCCAAAACAAGCAGCAGTTGTCCGATTCTCATGTGTTTATGTTGTAAGTCGAATTCAACTCAAAGTTTATTATTTGAATGGTGTTTGTTGATTGTGCGTGCATGTATCCGGTTGTCATTTAAAAATACGCAGGCGGGAAAATTCGATTCGTCGGTGGAAATCTTCGGCTTTAACAAACCAGAATTGGGAAGCAGCTCTGTGATTGGTCAATATAGGAGACCCAATAGACATTAAAGTGGGGGCGATTGCGTTAGATCTCAATATAGCGACAAACAATACACGGGGAGCGTTTTTGAGATTTGATTTTTATTAGATTGTGACCTATATAGACTATTATTAAATTAATGTTCATGACAATAAACTCCAAGACAGTATGGCGCTTACTTAATTGAGAAAAAATAAATTAAAATGGTTTTGAAATATATTTATTTTATTAAGAATCTGCCAAAATCTTTAGTGTGTGAAAAAAGCATTTAAAGATTGGTTGTCATTCAGTCTACATTTGGTCGGCCATCATGTCTGTGAGTATCCTTATTATATATATAAAAAAAACTTGTCAATGGTATTTAAAAGTTAAACTAGAATTTCGAAATAATTTGGTCAATTTTAATAAACCTTTGGATGTCTCATCTTTTTTTTAATTTGAATGAGAAAATATTAAAACAATGAAGATAACCTGTAATTATATTGCCATTATACAAACTGATGCTCGTTGATAGTCTTCATAATCACGCCAGAGCCAATTTGTTACACTGTACCTGGTAATTCACATATCATGATTATGGTGGATTGTTCATGCCATTTCGTTTCTGTCTCTATAACATTAACTAATATTGAATAAATATTCATAATAATCGCCACAAAAAAATATTATTGATTTAAAGTGAGAAACTTTGGCATGAAAAGTTCACCGTACATTAATAAATACGTTAACCAATTGGCTCAGAGTGGGTTATGAACGCTATCCACACACTCAAAACTCCTTTTTTCATACCTGTCTACTGGTTTATATACTTTAATAACCTACAATAAAATCGTACATTATACATTAGGACCTTAGTCTAAATAAAACCATTCGTATTTAATTACAGGTGTTCGCATCCATAGCGATCCTAGCACAATGAATAGGGCTAATTCCTCCGTCTTAGCCCTATGTCCCGCCTATCTCAACCCACGGTAAAAGTTTGGAACTGAACCTCCGGCCACCGCCGCTATCGCCGGCCTCTCAAAAACTCTATCTGATTTTTCAGGGATTTTTTTTGGATGCATTAAGCTGCATTTCCTTTAGTACGGATCCGGTCCGGCTCCGGTCCAGGAGCAGACATGACACACGGCAGGTTGTGTATCCTTATATGCGGTTATTCAAACAGAAGGGCTCTCTTTTCAACTTGGCACCGGTTTTGTCAAGGTTCGTAGAAGAAGAAAAAACACTGATACGGATCCGCATGTGTTCCCGTACCGATCGCGACATGGTCCGTTTCGAAAAAACCGTACCGGACGCCGCATAGAGAACCGTGTCCGCACCCGCACAGAAGGAAACACTCTTACTAAAATTCTATGAAAGTGATTTTTTTCCGTATCCGCAACCGGACCGGATCCGTACTAAAGGAAATGCAGTTTAACACTTTCATTCGAGTCAGAATAGCCGTTAATCAGTTAATTTAACAGGCGGGACTGACGTCATTGTTCTAAAACATGGTTGGTCACCAGTTTGTCCGTTTGCTAATGGATGCTTTGGGAGGCATCTATAACAACACGGCGTATACACAAGTTTGGTCATACATATCAAAATAGCTCTTTGAGTAACACATACGTTAAACATGTTTTCAGCTGACATGCTGTATTATAAATCCGGCTTTTAAAACCAAACCAAACGGTTGTTTGTTGTTGTTGTTTCAACTTGTTTGGCTTGGGCACGGAACCCTCACTTTCGGCTGTATATGAAAGCATACACCAGTGCAGGCAATAGGGGACAGCCACGACTATATTATAGAAGACAAAAATACCGTGTTTTGGAACAATGACGTCAGTTCCGCTTTTTAAATTAACGAATTAACAGCTATGCTAATTCGATTGCAAGTGCAATACAGATGGTTGTCTTGAATATATGCAATAAAAGTAATAAGGTTAGGTAGAAAACAGTTGTCTTTCCCTTTATAGGGCGATATAAGTTTAATTTGTTTCGCTGCCACCTGAAAAAAAATGCCGCATATTACGACACATGTCGTAACATATCTATACTAATCTCAGATATAAGGTATACTGATAATTTAATACATTTTAGGCTCTGTATAAAGGTGTGATTCTATGCAAATGCTTACCAGCAAAGATTTGGACTTCAGTGAAGCCATTGTTGCCACTGGTGTATATGCTGATCACTTCAATTGACACCGAATACGTGTTCACAGGTAAAATGGTAAAGTCTGTCCATCGTTTACCAGCTCCTGTGTTGGGAAATGTTATCTGTAACAACAACTTACGAATGTAAAAATAAATTTAGCTTAACAGATCTAGAGGAGATACATAACATATCAACAAATGTTTAGACTGTCAATATATTTAAACGTTTCTTTGAACAGTATTTAGGGCTATATGTCTGAAAACATGTTCTGGTATACTCATACATACAATGGATACAGACATACATCTAACGAAGTTAAGCAATGTCGTTCCTCTTCGTTTAATCCAAACTTGTCAAAGAAACATTTCGTCAGAAATAACTTGAACGTAATTTGATGACATGAGTCTAACTATACACATTGTTCTGTTCTCCTTTAACATTACTAGTACAATGTTTGGGTTGGTCCTCACACACAGATTTGTTTGTTTGCCGGTGGTTAAACGTCGTATTTCACTTATATTATGAGGGTAGGTGAAACCTCCTTAAAACCATCCCGGCGAGTCCCATCGAGTTATATGCTCCCAAATAAACCTGAGATCCACAAAGCTCGAACCTTTGATCGATGCATCGAAGAAGGATCATTTGTCGGACACTTTGACCACCAAACGGACCCTACAGAAAGATTGTCCTTCTTTGCATGCGGGAGCGGGGAGCTCTCAGATCTATGGTGCGACAAGATTTCCATCTGTTTGGGATGTCTATGTCCATCGTCTTGTATAATTATGGTTTTCCTGCATGGTATGTCCACGTACCGTCATTATATAGCACATGCATGCTATACTGACAGTAAAACTACATGCCCTGAGGTGCTTTAGGTTTTGTTACAATATTTGTTAACATAACTTCCACAGCTACGTTTTTCTGGCACGACACCAATATATTTGTACCTGGACACTGTGTTTAGCTGGCTGGTCATAACAGATGTTCAATTATCCCATTTACTCAATATGTCCCGTTCTGAATACAGTTGCCTTAGTTTAGATAGGTCTACATTAACTGTTAAATAACAAAACTCGCTGTTTAAAAGAGTGTTCAATAAATTCGTCAACAAAGAGTTCCTACAAAACAGGAAAAATTCGTGCTCCATCTAGTCCGTTTGTATTTTCTGATTTACTTGACGCGTTATAAAACAGTGGGGGGTAGTAAAGGACTTAAAACCCATCCGTTAAACAGAGGGGGTTACTCTTGACGAATACAAGTGTGGAACCCCTTATTAACTGCAGTGTGTTACAGTTGGTTTTAGTTGACTTTGGTATCTACATTGAGCAAACTGAATCGGCCATATGGCATCTACAAAATACCCCTCGTGTTAATTGCCCATAATTGCCCGCATAACCTCATTGCACGAGACGGTCAAGTGGTACCACCATTGTAATCGTATCTGGGGATATGTCCATATATAACGCATGAATGGAACTGACTTTAATCGGGATGTGGTCGGGATTTTCTTACTGAAAATAATTCCAATGCAGATATTGGTGGATATGTCTTATTCATTTAAAATCTGTCTTTGTCCAATGTAAATAGTTCTTGCTGTATTCTCGTTAGAAACTTTAGAATTCTTGTTTGCACAAAAAACATTCTGGACCCTTTCAAATATCTGAACAACACATTCATACACTGTAACACATTACCGTAGTTTTAACGGTAAAATGCTGTGAATATAACGGTATATTACCGTTTTACACC
>JAVFBX010249769.1:0-10085 GCA_034783855.1 Mopalia kennerleyi | reverse complement strand
ATTCTTACTAAAGAAAACGTAGCCCCCCGATTGCCGAAATGGAATGAAACGATACAGCCTTACAGCTGGTGGCCTACGATACTTGTTACAATTATGTGGGTTTTAGGCCAGGTAAAAAAAATGGATAAAAAATGGCATTTTTCGCAGAGTAGACGGGTGTATGGACACAGTAAGCTTCTTCAGACCAGGTATAATTGTATCTGGACAGATATACAAAGCACACTGAACTACTTTGACCTCGTTTATGACCATAATTGATAGATTTATATTTGGTGTTTTTTTGTTGCTATAAAATGGTTAATACAGCCGACGTGAATACATGACATAGCCTACATTCTCTTTACATGCATCGCTAACCTCAAAAGCCACAACTTGGAGCTAACTTAATTTACTATGCCCTATTTTGTTTCCGTTCTGAACATAGCTGTCGCTCTGAGCTAGCTAGCTAGCGCTCGACAGCGACACTCAGATATATACGCGCCATGTTGAACACCCAAGAACAGGGCAGACGACTCTCGTCGCCCTCAAGACAACCGGACTATTTTCACAGCTGCTTATCGTGATGAGCTGGGTAGCTGTCAAACTTTGTTGTCTAACTACATATGCCATGGAAACAGTAAGCCAATGTAATCTACAAATCAATGGTTGCATTTAAAGAGATCAGCAGTCTAATTAAAATCAGATCTCAAAAACGCTCCCCGTATTTTGTTTGTCGCTTATATTGAGGTCTAACACAATAACCCCACTTACCATGTCGATTGGTTTCTTAAATCGACCAATCACAGAGCTGCTTCTCAATTCTGGTTTTTAAAAGCCGAAGATTTCCGCCGACAAACCGAAGTTTCCCGACTGCGTATTTTACATGACCAACGGTTACATGCACGCACAATCAACAAACACCGTTAAAAAAATAAATTTTGAGGGGAATGTGATTTACCCCTGTTTATATGCGGCTTACAACAAGAACTCAGATGAAAATCGGACAACTTCTGCTTGTTTTGGATAAATTCGTTGTTTACCACGGCCCCGTGTTATCTGTGTTTTTATTGAACAACTGAAACTGTGACCTTTCGTGAACCCCAGTTAGCTTCACCTAATTCAACAGCATAAGTACAGTGATTGCCTTATATCTCAATATAGCGACAAACAAACCCGGGGAGCATTTTTGAGATCTGATTTTAATTAGATTGAGAGATCAGTTGATGTTACATGTCATTTTTGATTGTTTGTTAATATTAATTTAATCAAAATTGGTGCGAAAAAATAAATAAATTAAAAAGCAGGTTGTTCAAACGGCTATTAAACTTAATTTTGGATTAGGTAATGGACGTCCCTTCGGTCATGCGTATGGTCAACCTCTAATATAGGATAAGTAATCGTCCTCGTAATTATGCATTGAACATCCGGTGAGGACTAGTACATGCTACTAATGCTTAATTGAATTTCTGTTCAACTTCTGTCTACAGTAGCATAACTATACATGCATTATTGAAAGTTTTTAAGGTCTTGCTGGACCCCTTGGGTTCGAAATGAACCAAATTTTTTTTATCGCTTAGATTTCATAGTTAGGTATTCAAACTATATGTCGGTGAAAATATAAATGGAAATTTTATTTACAAACAGTTAAATTTTAGCCTGCAATTTAGCTTCCCCATGATCAAGTATTCAAATCGCAACACTTTAATTGTCTATTTCTGGCACTTCAGTTTTAAGCAGACACTACATTTTCCATGGCGGATTTCTAGAAAACTATTCGTGGTAGAGACTTCAAATTTGCACCATTGTAATGAGCACGATGCGATCTAGTAAACAGTATCTCATTGTTTATAAGTTCGCCCTTGATTTTTTTTAAGGTTTTCTGAAAGTTGTATTTTACATTTAGACAGAACAACCAACTGTGATCGATATAATCAAAATTTTTTAAAAAATGATGCACCGTTTACTAGTTCAAGGACTATTCTACTGGGTCAACTAATCTATTGAGTCTTATCGTTATTGCACTTCGAGAAATAAACCTTGAAAAATTCAGGGTATTTTTCCTGTGGACATTTACTAGTTCTGCAATATTTTTAGAAATAATAATTGGATGTTCACAACAGTCATAAATATGTAATCCTGAGTATTCAAGCTTTCAAAATATATATACATTTATATGGTTCAGATTTATACTCTTCTGCATAAAAGACTAAATACAGCAGGTGTTCTGAATATCGATCAAGGGGTCCAGCAAGACCTTAAACCCCAATCAATCGATCAATCGATCAATCAATCGATCAACCTGCTGCTGCTACTTTGTTAGAACTGAGAGAAACTGACAGAAACCGTGAAAGGTCCATTAGGAAGTGTCCCTCCGGATGAAACGGCACAAATAATCTCTTATATTATTTTTCTTTCCAGCCTGGTTCCTATAGAAACCACGACATCGGTATTGAGCACTTGAATTACTAATCTTTGAGAGAATAAATATGCCCGGTTGGATACGATTCGTTTGTTGAAACTTCTTTATTTTCAACAAATATGATCTTGGCCGATGGATGATTTCAGTAGATTTCTCAATTGACATTATACACTCAAGTGTTGAAGGGAATATGCTGTACTCGAACAGTCAGTATCCTGATCTTTAGACTCGTCAAGAAGCACGTCAAATACAATAAATAGTCATTTCCCGTAACAGTCAACGCTAATGGTTTTTCCCGTTATTGATTTTGAGCAAAGCTTGTACAGTGTCCTCGAAATGGCATTATTATATAGAGAGTGATACACGCCATCGATTTAAGGTAAAAGAGCTTATTGCCGACGGGTTACGGGAAGCTTCCTGTTGCTCTGGTGCTCTCGGAACTTAGGGGCAACAAAAAGCCACTTTGTTTGGCTTTGCATTACGTCCTGTGACTGACCTGTACTGTCTTTGTGTATTGCCAGTGGAGTCACTGATTTTAAAAGTGGACCAATTTTTCGCACACAATACTGTATTGGACATGTACGTTAGTTCCCCTCGCGCTTCTGTAATGATCGAGAAATATGTCTAGCTTTTCTTGAAAAACTTGAAATAACTTTTTGAAACGGTCTTCCGCGTTAATAATCTGACAGGTCGATTTCTCGTTGCAACACACCGGTGCGTAAACAATAACACAAAGCCATAAGTAATACGAACTTTGGGGCAGTTCATTTAATAACAAAATAAGCCAATTGATGAGTTCAGGTGCATTTTTGCTAATCAGGTGCATTTTTGCTAATCAGGTGCATTTTTGCTATTCAGAAAATCGTTGATGTTTGTTGTAGCCTACATAATTAATTTATAATTATTGATATCAATAACTTTTCTGTAGATATTGATAGATTATACTTTTATTGAAATCTATAATCTATTTAATATATCGATTGATCGTTTATTAACGGGTAATCGTTATCGGTAAATAAGTATAGATATCGATATTTTTCATCGATACCTAGCCCCATAAAACGGGCTGCTTGTCCCCCTGTCCTATTGTGTTACCACGTATTGTGGACAAACAAGTGTCCGACGATTTAATGAGGCTATATCTGTTAATCAGCGTTCACGATTCTGTGAGGCTATATCTGTTAATCAAAGTTCGCAATCGAAAGGTCTCCTTATCTAGCCACTACACAGGCACCGACGAGACTTAGCATGAATTTGGAGACCGTCAAAGAATTCAGTATCCACACTGATACACTCATTAACGTTCTGCAAGAGTAAAAAAACAACCACATTATCATTAATGTTTTAGTTATGATCGATTGATTTGTTGTTGTTTTACGGCATGCTTCTATGACGGCTGTGCATTCCAACAATAATTAACACTAGTGTGTTTTGATGCGTTTGGATACTGTACTGATGCTGCATACAGTCGGCATTACTACTTCTCCATCAAACCACCAGAGAACTTAGTGAAGGTCCGTCCTGCAATGAAATGTATATACGTAAAAACAGTATTAATCTTGTGTTGTTCATACTAGTTAATCTTCTTGTCGAACTATATCAAGTGTACAAATAAGTATGAATAATTGTGTAATGTAAAAATTAGAGTTCAAATCCTCCCGGTTGCCATGTCTACCAATACCAATATTGGCCAACCATAATCTCTTTATCGGGACACCGTCACCTTTTCACACCGCCGTCACAAGACCTGGTCAACTGTCACAGTTATAATATTATTAATAGTTTATACCTGGGATATTCCACATGTAGACATTTAGTGGGAGATCAACCGAAAACAAAATTGCACCTTATCTTGCGGCTCAGTCAATTCAAACTGTCTTCTTTCGGAAATAATGATGGAATACCATGGCAGTGACATCTGCTTTTTTCTACGCGTCATATATATCACATAGATACATATAGCGTTAAGGCACATTCTGACAGTACGATTTGTAATCACGACTTCAGGGAATTGTCCTTATTTTCAGTATCTTGATTGGTTGGTAAAGCGGTACCAAGCAGTCGACCAATCAAAACTTCGCAAATAAGGTGAATCCCCTGAAATCGTCTCTTTTAATCGCCCCATGAGAATGTGCCTTTAGATTTAAGATTGATAACCCTTCAACATCACAATGATTTGATTTCTATTTTAAACGTTGATCGCAGAGGTTTTAAAAACTTATAATCCCGCGAGACGTGATTAGACGAGAAGACGGTGACAACTAATGTGTCTGATGTCCCTTTTGGCTGACACGGGTTGAGTGACCATAATCTGTAAATAACTCACACTTCAAAACTATACCGGCCCTCTAGATAAGGATAGTATAATTGAAGTATACTTATGTTATCAACTATAGAGAAACTTTAATTTTCCAAAATAGCATATGCATGGTTATGCTGATGCCACCTCCTAGGAATACACCGCGGTTATGTAAGTGAAGTGTCTTTAAACACGTCGTTAAACACCAACCAACCAATCAACCAAAACTATCCCGCTCTTTTTACTTTTTAAGCACGTGTTGTCAATTTGACGAATTAACACAGAGCTGCAGATTGATAGTGAATAGTATGTCCAATGTTTTAGTTCACTTTAGCCCTCTGAATATTTGTAGTATGCTCCGCCCATATCCATACTGTCTTCACATTTATGTTAATTTTCCATTAGAGCAAGGGCTCGCGGTCATGGTTTCACTGTCAGCGTTTAACTCACCGACGCTTCTCCCATGATCACGGCTCGAGTCTGTCTGTCAACCGCGGACATGCGAGTGAGTCCACACGATGCGGCTCGGCTATCGCGGTGGTGCTTTTTACGAGGTTTTCCACCGTATATAACTAGGGGGCACTGCGAAGTGGACAATCCGTGGTCATATTAGTGAAATATCGTTGAGTACCACCTTAAACCCGATTCAAACAAACAAACTAACTAACCTGTCCTAATCACGCTCAATCAATCAATAGCTTTTATTTCACAGCCTCGCGGATAATGGTGGAATAGAGGAAAATTAACTTTCCAACATTATATATGGAATCTTTTTACGTCTTGGTTGTGCTATTGTCAATTATTGTTGGAATGCATCGTCGATCGTCGTATAAGTGAAATACCTCTACGCACGGCGTAAAATACCAATCAATCAAACTTCATCGTCATCATTGTTGCCTGTCATCAATAACTAACAGTTCTCTGGCAAAAATGGTAGTATGTTCAAATTGTAATCACACGGGCTTTAATTAACACTAAATTAGCACAAAAGAAAATTATATTATAGGATTTGCTCACTGTTCAAGTGTATCAACGCCGTTTACAAGAATAGAAATATTTGTTATCATTGAATATAGATGCAATGCTGCTTTTCGACTGATTGGTAAACGTTTTACCCTAGCTTTGAACATTTTCAGTAACTGAGTAATGGGCATTCACCTTTTCACTGCTCTATACGACTCTCTGCATAGCCGTGCGGCTTACCATACTGACTGTCATCACCGTCCTCAGAGTAATAACCAATCATCTATCAGCTCTTTCGGACATATCAATGAGTTTAATTTCCGCCGTTACGTCTCGTGACCCCAATCCATGACGTATGCCTTACGTCATCGGCTGATCCATCTTTATATACTGCTAACAACAAACACATTTGTGCCCCCTCGTTTAAGAAAGGTTCAGACCAATTGCTGGTTTTTGCTCAGTGAAAATCTAAGCCATCCTTAGTTATTGTTTTATATTTTATTATTCTACTCTATGTTATAAACTTATGGTCCGTTAATGACATGTTTTTATCATTATTTGTTAGACACACTCTGTCGAAACTGCATGGCGTCAATTTAACACATGCCTTCTCCGCCTTTAAATGAAACACACTTCAATTAACATACTTGTGCGAGGTGTTCAACACAAAGCTAACTGTTTTAAGTTAATTTTGTTTTTGTTATTATAGCTCAGTGCATTTTTATCAGCATTTTTCTCTCCGATTATCGTGTCAGCCATTACCCCATTATCTCACTCATTACAGCAAATGAATATAGATTTTGGAGATAGGACAACCTTCTAGGAGCGTTGACATACATATACCAACCTTACCAGGCTAAAGTAGAATTCTAGTAGAGTTACTGAAGAAAGATTCGTTCGTCACGGCAAGAACTGTATCTGGTTGGTTAACCCAACAAAAGAAAAAGATATAAGTCGTAGTTTTTCTCTATAACTTTGGCATTTCCAACTGTTAACATTGTTTATTATAATTGGCCACCTTCCACTTTCGCAGTAGTTTTCCCTAACTCTGCCAGTTGGAGTACGATGTGAGCACTGTAACGGTACAGTAAATACATTATCAAGACCGTCTGTGCAATTATTGTCTTATTGCTAGTTTAATGAGCCTTGGCCCATGTTACTAAATGTCTATCGCGGAACTGCATGACAGCTGGCTAGCCATAGTACCAAAACCTTTTGTAATTCCCTATAGGTATATAAGTCCCCGCCATATTCAACAAAATCTTAATCCGGAATAATCCTCGTGTCCATAAACAATTGAATCAAGAAGTCGTTACAGCATCCGATCATAGCTTATTCATTTCATCAATGTGAACAGCAAACCTGAACAGCCCGCTTTGGTGATTGGCTGGGGAATTTCCCTGATAAGATTGAACTAAAACCTGTGACGCAATTATCCTTATCAGCTAAGACACGGTCCGCAAGGTTACGCTCGAAAATTATCTTTTGTATTTGAAACTTTGTCGGTGAAATGATTATATTGGATTATGAGCCACGGTGTATATCAGATAAAGTTGTGATTTCGGATTTGCATGGATTTGCCTGGATTCCCAAATCCTGCGAAATATCGATGTAAACGAGGGGAGTTTCGTTTGAATGTGCAATAAAGGAAAAAGTTTCACAGTTAAAACGTGCAGGCTCAACGACTGCATAATGGAGATTTTGATATTTCTGAGGCGGGAACCAAAAACTAAGCTCGAATATAAAATGTCCTATAATGTTTTTTTCGTGATAACACTCGCCTTTTCTTAGCAACATAGGTAAACCATATCAACAATACACTGTGACGTGCTAGAAAAGATGTAATGTCTCGCGGTTAATTCATGGTCACGTGACGTCACGTACACTACTTTAATCTGTACTCAATATTATATGTATGAAAACATAATTGTAATAAGTTTGTTGTATTCGATTGAGTGACTTATATGAACAAATACATTCAACAACAATACATTATTTCCAACAAATAACGATTTGATTCTGCAATACCACACATGTGCAATGAGTGGTCTTTTCTCTGCATATAATAATATTGCGTTAACCTTCTTCACTACATTCTAAAGTAAAACCGCATGTTATTGTAAGGATTTGCTAGGTTGATTTGGAGAGGTATCTTAGACACCATTCAGAGGTTATAAAACCAGTGTTATATCTGAAGGTCTACATCGAGAAATAACCAAATTATATACGGCGTATTCATTGATACGATCCCAATTAAAGATAATTCGCAAGTATTATTGTGGAAGGAAAACTAGGTAGAAACAAGAAACCATACTATCGTCCTAATATCAAACAACTTAAAGACAGCAGAAATCGAACGCGCGACCTGATGCAGAGATGATGAGTAAAAGTGCGCCAGAAGCATAGACTATGCCAAGCGCACATTTTAGACGCCTCCTCCGCGGAGTGGCTGGTTAACGTGTTTATATATTAACATTATATGTCTAATAATGGATGCCCATAAAATAGTTTCAGGATTCCTGCTTGGAACTTAACTCTTCGGTCTGGTGCTTTCAGGACGAACGGTCAGCACGAAAGTGCCCTCGTTTCGTTATGTTTAGCGTCTTTTGCCGGGCGTTTCCTCTTGTCATTTAGTCCGAGTGACCTGACGGTTGTTTTCCGTGCCCATTGGGCAAGCAACCACGCCGCCAGGTCAGTGAAATAACTTTTTAGCTCATCGTATAACCGTAATCAAACCACCAAGATAAAATAGTTTGATTTCACCATACATTGTCCTCACCCAGAGCTACATTTATTCCACTTTATGACTCTTTCGTTATCCTATCAAGGTGATAATATAATTTCAGCATCCTCCGGTATCCCGAAATCGATTAGGGGGAAAGCCCATTGACGTCAACTGAAAGTGGATATTCATTGGGACTGAATGAAACGATCATTGATGAACGAAAATGGCTGTTCAGTTGAGTGGCAGAATTTAGTAAGGATCGGGTAACAGATTGTCTGCGAACAAAGAGCGGATAGATTCATTTCTGAACTCCCCAACACGACAGTGATTTTGTTCAGTTGCTTCCTGGTTAAAGCGCCTGGTTTGTCTTCCTCTCTGTGTCTACTTAAACCGACACACAACTGAAAGGGTAGATATTCGCAGAGAGCTTCCTGTTGCCCTGGTGCTCTCAACGCTAAGGGGCAACATAAAGTTAATCAGTTGTAGCGTGTGGCGATTGCCCTATCTGTCTTTGTGTCCTGTCAGTCACGTCGACGTGAGTTTCTGTAACCAGTTGGCAAACCATATCAGTGAAATAACCCTAAACCAGACGTAAGACCCCAATCCGACATTCAAACTGGTCTGCCTCTGTCAAAGAATACATTTGATTATATTTACAAGTGAAGCTATCATCAAAAGCTTAAATAAACATCACATTTTAAACCTGTAATATGTTTCCAACAAGGAGAGAGAATTGACACTGGTCGACCAGAGAGAGAGCTTTTCTGCTGCTCTCGAATCTCGTGGTTGCCACAAAGCCGATCAGTATGTGATGGCTTTTACAGCGTCTTGTGATTGTCATGTATTGTACTTCTGTGTTGCAGTGATGACGTCAATAGTTTCCTTCGCCCATTAGGCCGCCAAGCCGTCACATACAGCTAAAATAAACCTTAAGCATGGCGTAAAAACACAATCTAACACGCAAAGAAAACTCACAATCTTACCTTTTTACTAGTATTTTTGTTATTTGCATAAAATACCATCTTATAACGCTCTCTTCATCATAAAACCTTAAGATATTAAATAGTAAAAAGTTGACTTATGGAAGACAATAGAGACTTTCTTGTTTGCATGCTTCTTCGCCCTGCCAAACAGAGGGCGAAGCAAGTCTTCCATTACTCCATATAACGTTTTATAATACTTTAACTCTAAATAATAAAGTCGTCGTCGTATAAGTTTATATTGCAGAGAATTTACCGTGAGCACAATAACTTCAGTGCATGTAAAGCAAATACTAAATCTGACATGCGTAATGGCTTTCTGGATCATCTCACTGTATGATTGACAGCGTTCAACGTGCTATTCGGAAGACTTGTAATATTACGTTGGTGTTTGGTCGAAGATGCCGTATTTTGAACCTAGAAAATCTGGTTTCGATGACCGATGGTTTCTATTACACTCCTCTTATTTAAATAATAGCTTTTCGGGTATAAACATGACTAAAGAATACTAAAGAAATAATTATATTACTTTGTTGAATTCCAAAGCGTTTATATATTGGATCTAACCAAGCAACGGTTCTTTTGGATTCGGTATCAACCTATTTTTTGTCCCTGTGGCTATGCGTATCAACCTATTAATTGCCCCTCTGGTTATGCGTATCAACCTATTAATTGCCCCTCTGGCTATGCGTATCAACCTAGTTATTCCCCTTTTGGCTA
>JAVFBX010249747.1:0-10085 GCA_034783855.1 Mopalia kennerleyi | reverse complement strand
GGTCAATTTAAGTAACCAATTGACATTGTAGGTGGGGTGATTGCGTTAGACCTCAATATACCGACAAATAAAACACGGGGAGCGTTTTTGAGATCGGATTTTAATTAGACTGGGTACGATTCATGAAACGATCTTGGAGTTAAAATTTGTTTTATTATGCCCCCTGCTTGGTGGGATTTTTAAAGCACACATTCCTTTCATATAATTTGTAAAAGAATAGAATATTGATCCAACAATGTGTCACATGCAAAAACTGGATGGTTAGGTCAAAGTTCAACGTCATCATTAAAGGTCAAAGGTCCAACACCTTAGATTCCGTGTGCGGCTTCTAACTTTAATGTGCTCAATGGGATTTTTAAAGGAGATATTCCTTTAATATTCTTAAACGAATAGAGTTTGGATAGTGTAATATCCTTCAGGGGCAGTAACTCTAGGGTCTACTTGAAAATTAAACTATTCTCTCTTTTTATATCTTGTAACTTGTAAGCCACCATAATATTTGTATAGTTCATGGTTTGTCACAGTTACATAACTATCCTCGGCTGTAGTGTTATCACTAAAGAGGCATCCAAGAGAGCAGAGTATTGGGTAAAATTTTCCGACAACTCTAGTTACAAGACTACATGTTGCAGGAGTATTGGGTAAAAAATTACCGAAAACTCACTTTCGGTATGAACACGACTAGACGGCGCGAACACAACTCGGGGAGAGTTTTTGAGATCTGATTTTAGTTAGATTGGTTTTGTAGGTAAGAGAAAGATGGGGATGTTTTGCACGTCCCCCGGTAGCAGTAACGAAGGCTTCCCCTCCAACATAGACAGTAGTTTGCATTATGGCTCAATGACAGAATGCCGCGAAGGCTAACAAACAAACCCACGCTTGATATCACTCAATCAACCACTAACGGGATTGAGAAATATTAAAACCGATGAGGTATTATTGTAGGGCATTCAGAACTGATGAAGTGTACAAGTTTTTGGGAGATAATTCGTATTATTTCACGTTATATGCGCCTGTTCCTTATTCAGTAAAATTTCAGTTCCTTATTCGGGGGAGTGCCCATGGTGTCCGATATCAAAAACGAGAGAATTATTCTTGTATAGGGCATACTGAAGTGGGTAAGTATACAAGCTTATTGACGTTAAATCGTTTTATTACAAGTAATATGTGCCTGTTACTTATTCAGTTCCGTATTCGGTTCCTTATTCGAGCCAGCGCACCCAGGTGCCCAATATTAAAACCGGTGACATATTATTGTAGGGTAGCCTAATCTAAACTAAGGAAGTATACAAGTCTTGGCCGATAATTCGTATTATTTTATGTTATATACGTGCCTGTGTAAAAGGGATCGGGAACTAGGTGGTGGACTGGAATTTGATTAGAAACGAATAGGGAACTAGGAACTGAAAACTAGTAACTAGCTTCACAGAAAAGCGATAGTGTGAACTAAGTTACTATTTACTAGTTCCTAGTTCCCGACTCAAGGCTGGAAAATGATTGAAATGAATCGGGAACTAGGAACTAGTAACTAGCTTCACACAAAGGATATTCTGTGAAGCTAGTTACTAGTTATATCAGTTCCCGATTCAAGGCTAGAAAGTGATTGAGACGAAGCGGGAACTATAGGAACTGGGAACTGGTAACTAACTTCACAGACATACATTTTAAACTAAATTTTATACACCATATTAATGGTCATAACACTCTCTGAGCTGTCCATAGGTTACCAATAACACAACTCGAGATTAAGGTTTATGAAGAAACTGGGAGTTATCTAAAACATAAGATGATTTATCGATTTTTAGTTGATCTACATTCCTATGCCAGTGTGATTGCTTTTGGAAAAATATATATATACATATTTGATTTATTGTTTTTATCAATTGTCATCCCTTTGCAATCATCTTTAGACATCTAGATTCGATATTAGAAACAAATAGTTCACAGTTAACTGTCGGTTCAATGCTTCCATCTGGCCATTAGCCCACGTGTCTATATATGTTCTTCCAACAAAGACAGGATAATAAAGCCAGGGCTGAACTGATATTTTAATTCTGGTACATTGTAATGCAATTTCATAACACTTCTCATTGTAGGCGCATTAATGAATTTTTTAACTGTATATTAAAATTTGAAATTATTCATGTTTAGGGCCAACAACTGTTTATTACTTTATATGGTTAGTAACGCAGGGAGCTGGGATCTCTCCCCTTGCTCCCCATCCCCTGCCAAATTGTCGTCATATAAGTGCAATAGGCGTAAGTATGGCGTTAAACACCAATCAATCAATTGTATACTTGAAATAACCTTAACAATTGCGTGATTTTTATAACAAACCTACTCTCGATTGAGGTGTACAGTTAGGCTTAATTAATTATTATCAGAGCTCTTCATATTTGGACATGTGGTGTTGCCCTACCAATGTTTAATCATTAACGTCACGTTGATTGGTGGATAACATTGACTGTATTTGTTTACTTATAAACCAATCAAGGTCAGTGTTTCATTGATTCCGAACTGAACCCAAAATAATAAAGGCATACATTCAACAACATTTGACAATAGCAATCTGAAGTTTAAAGATATTCATTGGCCAATTGGTCCGACAGGCCGTCATGTGAGTGAATAACCTTAAGTACGGCGTTAAACCCCAATCAAAAAAGCGAATTCACTTCTCCCACAAACTTGCAGCCATGCTCCGATATTTTTTCCATCAGACGAAAACAAAACAATAAAACGCGACAACACGACATCAATCAGCACATTTAAGCAAAGTGAAACGCGTCCATTAGAAGGTCGTTCTAACTATCTAGCCTCTAGCGATCTCGCTCTGATAGGAAATCAAGTTTAGCCGTGCTCGCTCCCCACCTCAGCTAAGAAGGCATGGATAGCCTGTCGGTTCGCTGATATTCGGACTAATACACTGTATCGCTCTCGGGTTTGAGTCCGTCTGTCGGCCTCAGTTAATTGCGGGTGGCCGTGGTTTCTCAGCTGTATCCTTTCGGTTTCTTAACTTATTTACGTAAGACACACAGTGTGTAGTAGACGAGCAGCCGTCATATAAGTGAAGTAGCATTGAGCAAAATGTTAAATCAAACAGAGAAACCATATTTAAATTAAAATATACCATGCATTCTCCAACACCAGGCCAGACGTACCAGTATAGTTTTACCGAAACGGGTATTACACCACCGTTGTATACGATTTAGCAATTTTCTTACAATGGCAACATATCCTGAACCTGGAACCCCGTTAATCGCTGCTTGCAGCTTTAATTCGTTGTGTTATTCTTATTATTAATACAGTGTCTCGTTGGCTTTTCCATGCCTATATTCATGCTGTATTTAAACCATTAAGGTGCACTATTGGCTTTAATATCAGTTATTCTGGTTAAACTACCACGTGACGTTAAAGATAACACGTTGCTTGTACATGACAAATTACGTAAGAAAGTACGTGGCTATAGTCTACTTTCAAACTTCTTTGTTTGTAATTATAAAGTTTGGCCTAGATCTAGATATTGAACTTTAAGTACATGTAGGCCTCCCCTACATATTCACAATCATCCAGGTTCTCTGTTTAAACATGACACTCGATAGTGTCAATCGTGTAGCGCATAGGCAAACTACGGAGGTCAGGTTGTGACAATTACCCGTTTGTTACATCTTTCGATCCACATGAGGCACTACAATAATTGATTAATTGATTCGCTGGTTGGTGTTTAATGCTGTACTTAAGGACATTTCGCTTATACTACGCCGGTAAACTCCAACAATAAACTGCTACGCCAATAAACTTTTTAAAACCTGACCCAAAAGGCGCCAAATGTTTTATTTGTCTCAGTTGACATCTGACGCCAAGCATTACTAAATGTTTGTTTGGCTTCTAAGAGCTGGTTCTCAACCTAGTTTGTTAATGCCGAAGATGTTCGCTGACGAGCGGGGGTTAACCAACCAGTTCCTTGTATTATTTTTACACTGAGTCACATGTATTCAGTGGATAACACGAGTTATCCGAGCTGACAATAAAGGAATGACATGCAACACAAAATATTACTTCAGAAAGTGTATAGCATGTCTCAGTTCGATTCATGTCTTTTCACAATTTTGTGTTATCGGAGGTTATATCGAACATATGGTGTCTGTGACATTTTGCCAACCCCTGAAGTCCGACCTAATTATACGCTGTTTATAGTAGGCCGTGGTGTCAGATCTAAATTGTGAAAAACAAAAGACAATAATTTTAGACCTTATTAGATAGACACACCTATATATACTAAACGTGTGAGGTGTTTATGGCCTGCAAGTCACGTCATGTGATCTGCAATATTTCACGCTATTTATTCCACATCCGGGCACTTCCTTCATTCTTTCTAATTTCAAAGACGTTAAAAAGAGTACCGCTGTACACATGTTAAGCGGGTTATATGGCTTGAAAGTCACGTCATGTGACCTGCGATAGTTCACGTTATTCACTCCACCATGATCTGTAAGCTGCGATATTTCACGTTATTCACTCCACCATGTCTGGTAGTCACGTCATGTGACCTGTGATATTTCACGTTATTCACTCCACCATGATCTGTAAGTCACGTCATGTGGTCTGCGATAATTAACGTAATTTATTTCAGGTCCGGGTACCCCTAAGATTGTGTCTAGCTCTCGCATAAAAGGAAAGTATACTAATTCTTCCTTCCCGATAAACCGATGCAACCGACAGCAGCACAAAGTACAGCTATGAAAGACCATATTCAACACAGGGCGACAGAGTTTGACCGAGGCGCCCCGGAAGTCAATTATACGAGAACGTCAGTTGGTATATTGTTGGGTCCAGGGTTCGAATCCCGGTGGAACCAAGCAAATTTTCTCTCTTTAGCTATTCAAGTTTAAGAGAACGAAATTTACACGCCCTAGTAAATACTTTTTTTTTACCGGGCGTCTAGTTTTATTACCAATAGTAACAATCTGAAAGAAACGGAACCTTCATCAAACGTACCCGGTACTATTGTCGTTATCTGTCTCAAACACCCAGTAAAATATGAATTACTGTGGTCAACATATTGCCCTCAACTGATTCGGGAAGCTGTGTAAAATTGTTGGGTAGTTCCACCGATTTCCAGTTCGTGTTTTTTGTATCTTTCGGTAGTATACAAACAACGTTGGGATGGTCGTAGATTGTAAACTTAGCTTTATAGTTCATAAAATAAATAACAAAAACCGATTTATTGTTTGAGAGCCAAATTCATCATCAAATGTAGAATGTTTTTTAAAGTATTTAAAATCCTGCTATATATATACACATCCAAACCATTATTTTATTTGGTATATTTAAATTTCTAAAAAATAATCACACGGGGGCAGGGATGTCGATTAATACAAACCGATATAGAAATATGTAATAATATAACAAGCAAGATATTCGGCATGGGTTCAGAGTACATCATATGGAAACCGATAGGGACCATTACCCGCCAAACTGGTGTTTCAAAGAACTAGAGATAAGCCAAAGGGTATATCCACTATAAAGAGAATGCGTGTTACAAATTGTTTGATTCAGAGAGAAGTTTGGTCTTAACCACAAGATCGTTTTTATCAATATAGATATCTGGGTTTCTGACCATAAGTGTGTGTGATTGGGCGAGGGTTATTGACGGTTTTTTTTCGTATTTTGGTAATACAGAATAATAAGGGGACTATCCATCATCCTATAAGTCGTTATCGTTAGGGTGATGGCTAGGTGCCTATTAGCATATTGTCACAGTAACAGTCATTTCTGACACTTAGTCATCGGTATTTCACATAAACCTGACATCAACCTCTAAAGAAATTCGCTTTTCATTTCAAACACTTCAACACTTTCGCTCTCCGCGCGTGCGCACTATAGCCGAGGATACAAAGCGCGGCTATAATCACATAGGATGAAACTTTGACATGCACTGATGTATAACACTGCCAACATGGACTTATGTGAAGCGATGGACGACTTCGTTTGTCAGGAGTTGCTATTAAGTTATTTTTCAAAACTCTGACAACACGGAGAGAAAAACACCGCGTGACCATAGGCATAGAGCTTCAATTCCATAGCCGTGCTTCGTATCCTCGGCTATAGTGTGCACGCGTGGATAGCGAAAATGTTGACGTATTTGAAATAAAAAGCGAATTTTTGGATATTGATTTCTGGTTTATGTGAAATACCAACGAAAAGGTATCAGAAATGACTGTTACTGTGACCTTATGCTATTGGGCACCTACTAATCTGATCTTGAGACCGGGAGCTGCCTGGAAGGATTTATTTTACTACCGGATCGAAAGGAGGTCCTGTTTTCCTAAGTAGCTGAAGGGGATAAAGTTAAGTCGTTGAGACAATGAGGAAGGTAAGACGTCATTTAGGTCTAGAGACGACCATGGTTGTGAATCTTGTATTTCTCTTTAATATATACTTGTAACTCTCGTACAGCGCAACACATCCTCGTTCTGTAAGACTGAATAACCTGTACATAATTTAACCATTATTTTCATAAAGCTACTTAAGTATTTGATAAAATTAGGAAAAATTAAATCAATTTTCAACATTCCCTTTAAATAGATAAAGATACATTTGTTTTTTTATGATGCATAATCATTTTTTTTCAATGGAAAAGGTAAGGCTGAAATTCGGATAAATATTTCTTAACTTTAAGCCATACTTATTATAAAGTAAACTAGTGTCCAAAAGAAACGATACCACCTGTTTGCAACGACATCAAAGAACAACTAAACAATGCAGAAGTTTAGGATTGGTGTTATGTTTTTGAGAAATCCTTTCACAACATCTTTACAAAAATTTCCTTTCAATAAAATCTGTACAACTAATATTACAAGCCTTTAAAGATGGATGGGGTCGAAAAATGAACATTTTGTTAGAGAACTGACCACAGAAACAAAGGTGCGTGGTTACACGTGGTCCACTCCTGGGCCTGTCTGACGTCTGACCTGTCTGCTGTAACCGTTGCATCAACCTGGTGATAGTGATGCGTACGCAGCCCAACCTTCTGGCGTCGTCTACGCAGTGTCGCTCCTTGTTGGACCATTCCAACGGCTCTCTCTCTTTCGATGGCTGTCAAACGTGGCATATCTTGTGTTCTTTTTGTTGCTGTGATTTCAACGTGTCTGATCAGCCGTTTTATACAGTTTTTATGCACGTGCAGAACATGCTAGAAAGGGATAGACAATTTCACAAAATTTGCGTTTTTTCCCGGAAGTGATCAGGTGTTCTAGGTATTTTTTATCGACTATGCTGTGTTTGGGATGTGCAATACGAATTGGCATGTTTTCATACTAATTCACTTAGTAAAAAACAATTTTGAAAATAAGTTGGTATCGTTTCTTTTGGACACTAATTTAGTTTTATGAATACGGTCCCTGTGTAAACTATGTTTGCAATTCTTTGTAATTCTTGTATAGCTCAACACATCTGCGTCCAAGACTGCTTAACCTAGGCCATTTTTAGCAAAGGTTTAATTGTTTTCGTACGCCGATACAAACTCAAGCATCCGTTTGTATATCAAACATCCGTCTGTATATAGAGATAAATCTTCAAATGCAGAAAATTGTCGATTCGACTTCCGCTTTCGGTAAACTGTAATAATAGTATATACTTCAGACATAAGTCATTTCAAACAAGCGAAACATTACAGCAAAAGGCCTGAAGATGTATGTTGGTTTAATTGTGTTCTGGATCAGCTCAGTCCTATCAATGAATCAAAGCTCAGGTAGGTCTGGTATTCTCTTTATTTGTATTCAACCTCGAACTATATAACATGAACTGTGATGTTGTCGACCTGTTTTGGCAACAAAAACGTTTCAATGTACTGTGGTGGAAAGATCAAAACAAGGAAAAAGAGGTCGACATTTAGTCTTTTTTCTCTTTTTTGTTCATGCTACAGCATTTGGTCCACCCACCGTAATATGTTTAGAATGTGATTATAGTCGTAGGAACCCACTCAATTTGTTTTCGGACAAAGCACGGGCAAATTAAGATACATTTCGGGCAAAATAACAGACACAATATGTAGAACCGCGCTCTGTTGCTTATTTTATTCTTCTCTCCGACCTTATTATACATAAATCTTCAACAGGTGTTTGAACATTTTCCGAACAGACACATTAAACACCTTAATTGACATGTTTCAAGCTTAATCAGGCCCACTAAAGTAACTAGGGACCCTTGAACATTTTCCGAACAGACACATTTAACACCTTAATTGACATGTTTCAAGCTTAATCAGGCCCACTAAAGTAACTAGGGACCCGGTTAAATGTCGGCCCTGGTTTTGATATTTTGATGGACAGGGGCAAAATTCCTGGGTTCCCTATAAGCCGTGGGACAAAACGCCAAGCCTATAGTCGACTTACCCCAAACTTTAAGTGGTGTTTTGCACCACGTTTTTACAGATGTTAAACTCGTTTTCAAGATATATTTAAGAAACAAAATGTGAATCTTTTACTTTCAATACGAAGCCAGGCGCATAATTTATGTTCATCACTGTCAACAATTTAGTGTAAAGATACATAATGAGGCAACCCCATTCTTACATCAAAACCGTCGAAACAAACTCTTCTTACGGGAGATACTTTAAAAGAGGATTTAAACAAAGTTTAATATCAATTTATTTCCATTGCTGCTATCTTCATTTGCAAAATATCATTACTGGGTGTTTTACCTCCATGGGCGTTTTGTACAAAATACTTGTGTTACTCTTACGACTCTTTTTACTTTTTTCGTTAATGCTCAGTTTATCAAATTTGTTCCAAGTTTTTATTTCTCTCCCTGTTTTTCGAAATAAAAGCAGTGAATGTTATTTGTGAACAAAATTCGACGTAAAATAAAATATCTTGTATCTTGTATTCGTGTGGCTCTTTTTAAACTGCATACATTAACATCATTCTAAATCAATCGATCAAAATGTCTAACCAAATGTCACAAAAAACCCCGTCTCCGCCATTGAGAGCTATGTTTTAAATTACAATGTGTGTCCAGTCTGCTGGAATTTTGACGAGAACAACGGAACCTCCTTCCGGTTCGTCATACGCAGGAGCATTTGTAAAAAAAAGATTTCAAAGATGGATGCGGGATGGTATTTACCAAAATGTATGCAGTAATGTCTCAAATGGAGACTGTATGCCCTTTTTGATAAGTTGAAGACTTAAATGCATTAGAATAAAAACAAAAATAATATGCAAAGTTTTCTGAGACAACATGTAAAACGGGGCATCAATTAAAATGTCTGATGATGAAGAGATATAGACTTTATCAAAAAAGAAACGCATAGGCGAAATATTAATAGAATTATCGCTTTAAAATCAAAACAACCAATTGGCGAATAATAAATTTTATTGCACACAATAAAAAATTATTACAATCTACAAACTACTCAAATAAATAATAAAAACTTGCAGCTTACAAAGGGTACACAATGCCCGGTAATTATTTGGTCGGCCAGAGTTATATTTAATCACAGTGAGCAGCAATTATGGCAGGTACAAACGATTACCGTTATGGTGCATATTGCATTAAAAACACGTAACTTGCTCAGTAGACAAAGTACACAATATCAGTGAGCAGCAATTAAAGCATAGACATGATTGCCATCATGATATAAATTGCATCATAAAGTACCAAATTTTCCAAGTTCTGTCTTTGTCCTATTATAGAACCGTGTTAACGATTATTGGTGCGTCAAGCGGGATAATTCAGTAATTTTTGGGGGTAGCACAGTTAAAGCTGGTACCAGTTTGTTCTCGCTATGGACCGACGTCAGTGGAGGAGTATTCGTCACTGAAAAACGCCACATGAGGGCGCTGAAGTCAGTACCTTGTGTGGCCATTGTGAGTTGCAATCACTACACCTCCTTGGCATGGACTGAATGAGTCTGAATCCGGGCACGTGGAATCCAAACCCATTCTTCATGCAGTGCATGGGACAGTTGCAGAAGCGTCTGAGGCGCTGGGTTACGCTGGCGTAAACGTTTGTCCAGTTCGTCCCAAAGATGCTCAATAGGGTTAAGATCTGGCGATCTTGATGGCCATGGCAACACATTAATGTTC
>JAVFBX010249736.1:0-10086 GCA_034783855.1 Mopalia kennerleyi | reverse complement strand
TACCCTAACCCATAACAAGTGTGTTGCTCTGTTGACAAGCTGCGAAGACAGTATGATTGAATATCTTAAAACTTACTACCCTTAGCTACTGTAGGGTCCTTAAGTAAATATAAATTGTAAGTTTCTGAGAATAACAGGTTACACTAAAGAATGAACGTGTTACGAATTACAATACACTAAGATGCAATTAACTTTTAAAAATATATATCACCTGAAGTTTTGGGGCTATGATTGTAAATACAATCTTAACGGATATTAATTTGTATCAAGTGTATGTTTTGGGCCAGGTAACACCCTAATTGCTTTCTAAAACGTTCTTGATTTGGAGAATCTTTAAATTGAGTTCTTTTTAAATTTCTCCTTCTTTTCGATAAAATTACTCTGTGTTTGAAATATTTCGAAAAATCTAGCCTAGCCCAATTGGCACTAAGAAATAGATGAATGTAGTGAACCGTAATATGTATTGTTGCGCCCAGAAAACACTTAATGTGATTTAGATTTTACATAACCGTTAACTGAAAATAGATAAATGAAATGGTTACAATAAAACCAACTGTAAAACATAAATCTCTGTATCGTGTCAACTTAGGCCAACCTGTGTGTACGTAACATCAGTGGCCCTACAGGTTTGTATTTCGGTAACATTTTAAAAGTAGGTTTTAACATTTAATATTTTGATCTCCTTCGAAGTTTAATATGGATAATGGATTACAATGCAAATTTTACGTGTGACATTTCCAATAGTCGGAGCAACAATATAGATAATATTACCTTTAAAATTAATTAAGTAGTGCGAAAGTTATAGTTTTATGCAACCTCCAAACACCAACACAATTGTTAATTTAAAATATTGAAGACTATTACTAGTTCACACTAGTGTGATAGATCTTCACACTAATTATCTCTGTTGTTTTATTTATCTCTTTTTGAGATATAGGCCTATTTATTAGTTTAATAAGGATTTGTATCTAGACATACTTCTTTCAGGACCCATCAATTCCGACAATATTCATCGTGTAAGAAGGATGAGGGAGCCATCATAATCACTGATACTGAGCTAACCTATGAACTGTGATGTTGTGAAGTAAACGAAATTGATTTGAAAATGCCTTTGGTAGATACTTGCTGTGGTATTCCCTCTTATTCTGTTTGTGAGATGGAAGAGCTATCAACTAAAAACTCGCGATAAAACTGTGTATCAGAATGTTGTGTGTTATAACCTAGCATATATTGTTATCTGACTTCACCTGGCTTACTTAAGTGAAATTTGGAAATCGTTGGGCGCAAGTTATTCACATGAGGAACAAACATGTTGTTGTGTGTGAATTTCTTCAACGCTGTTTGACATGGAATGGTCCTTATGCTAGTGTGAAGACATTATACCGTATTTGAAAAAGCCTTTAACTGATTGTTTAACTTAGAATATGACATGTTCTAATAACATATTGAAATGTATTCGATACATCGGACTGTAAAAACATTCCGGTTACCATTTGTGCCCTATCACTGAAATTATTATCAGTTTTGACTAACTTATTTGATAGTGTACTGGTATACATTATAAAACTCATTGTTGCCTTTGTGTTTATTTCCATGAAGTTGTATTATTAAAGTACCCAGAAGCTAAAGTTTATATGTATCTTCCATTATAATTTAAGGTAATAATTAAAGTGTAGTAAGCTCACATGTAAAATATATTTGTTGGATAATATATTGAACACAAATCCATACATGTATTCAAATTTATATATTATTATTTATCGGACCTGTTCAGAAAAGAGTTTTTAGATAGTAAATGTGTATATAATTTCTACCAATCTTTGTGGCTACAATTGGGATTTTTTATACACTTATTATGCTATTTAAATAAACTACTGGAACCAACCGAAAAGGGTTTTTGTTTGTTATAACTTACTATTAAAGAAAATGCTATCTTTAGTTTGTTATCCAAATTATTGAACCGTTCGCAATGCTATCCAATCTAGCTTTTACTTCAACTTCACAGGGACATGAACTGACAGTACTAAAATTGTTCCACTAAGTGTTTCTACCAGTAGATGGAGAACTTTTAGAAATTCTCGGAAGAACAGTATTTGAAAGTTCTTTAAAGAAACATATTTAAGAATGTTCTTTTAAGAACTAATGAGGTTCTCTATATGATCCTCTTTGAAGAACTATTAAAGGTTCTTGGAAGAACCATTTACGTGGATTCTTCAAAGAACCCTTTTTAACGGGTTCTCCAAAGAACCGTTTAAAGACAGTTGTTCAAAGAACCATTTTTAGAGGGTTGTTCAAAGAACCAATAAAGGTTCGCTATATGATCCACTCCGAAGCACCGTTAAAGGTTCTAACTAGAACTTTTTCTTCTTAGAGTGTAGTACAATATAAACAATATAAACACTTTTGTTTCAAGAATCTTTGACATGGCTGATGACACAATGTTTCGTGAAATTGTTTTTGCTAATGTTGTCAACGTGTATTTTCCAGTTAAGTTTTTCATTTAAAATTATTCCCAAAAATTTGAATTGTTCGAAAGATCCAGAAACGAGACAATCGTATATTTACCTGCCTCTCTACCTGCGACAAGTCTGTCATATAGTAATTGAGTAGCAAATGTAGTATTGTGGTTTGCCCGAAACCCGAACTGTTTATCAGAAGTTATGTTATTTAAAATATATGTATTTATCTAAACATATGTAACTCGACATAGGTAGCCATAAAAAACAACTATGCACATTTCTTCGAATAAGGAGACAATATTTTCACAACTTTCTCACACAACAGAATTTTGTTTCCTCCAAAGATCACGGCTTACCTCTACAACTGGGTGTTCCTGCTTCATTGATGAAACACTCCTGACGTGCCGGGCAACGTTTATTGCCACAGGTTCCTGTATGAAAATATAATAAACAAAATGTAGAAACTTAACTTCTCATAGTTTGGAATGAAATGACCTGAAAGTTATAAAGTAGTTGCTGTGAAATAGCATTGAAATTGAATGATTTGAGTGTCTTTAGAAAGGGAATATTAACAGTATTTTCAGTACAAAATGCATCCATGAGCTTTTCGTGGTTTTTGTGTTTCTTTGATTTGATTTTTATTCACCGTAAAATAATAAATAAAATATAAAATAATATACTTGGAAATAAAATCTTCGCGGGCTTGTTCTATCCCAAGCTTTGTTAATATTTTATTACTTATACTAATTATACTAATGCGTAAATATACAAAAACATTTCTGACTGAGTATTAATTAATGATGGAGGTAGTGATATGAATATAAACGTTAATCTCTTCTATTATTAGATAAAAACGAAACGGTGGCTAGAGTATATGGTCTTAATAATACTGTTAAATAGATTGAAGTAAATATTATTTGGTCCTGGATTTAAACAAGGGTGTAGATTCTATGCTGCGGAGTGTAGTTGGTAATTGGTTTCTTCCTCTAGGACCAGCAGATTTTTAACATTGGACAGCGCTTTTTTCGCCTCTTTGTATATATAATATATGTATTTATGTAAGCCTTTTTTAACTCAACACAGGTAGCCATAAAAACAACTAAGCACATTTCCTACGATAAAGGAGACAATATTTTCACAACTTTCCAATACAACATAATTTAGTTACCTTCAAAGTACACGGCTTACCTCTACAACTGGGTTTTCCTGCTTTATTGATGAAGCACTGCTGACGTGCCGGGCAACGTTTAGTGGCACAGGTTCCTGTATGAAAATATAATAAACCAAATGTATAAACTTGACTTGTCATAGTTTGGAATGTGATGACCTGAAAGTTATAAAGTAGTTGCTGTGAAATAGCATTGGACTTAAATGATTTTTGTGCTTTTAGAAAGTGAATATTAACAGTATTGTCAGTACAATGCTTCCTTGATCTTTTTCTGAGGATGATTATATTAATAAAGCTTATAATTGGAAAGAGGAGGACTTCAACATTCAAATTATAATGTTATATTATATGATTGACTGTATTTTATTATTGTATAAACAACTCTTATGCTGTAGTATATATAATATATGTATTTATCTAAGTCTATGTATCTCGACATAGGTAACCATAAAACAACTAAACACATTTCCTAAGATAAAAGAGACAATATTTTCACAACTTTCCCATACAACACAATTTTGTTTCTTCCCCACGCCTTACCTCTACAACTGGGTTTTCCTTCTTTATTGAGGAAACACTGCTGACGTAGCGGACAACGTTTATTGGCACAGGTTCCTGTATAATAATATAAGAAACAAAATGTATAAACTTGACTTTTCATAGTTTTGAAATTGAAATAACATTGAATTTGAATGATTTTTGTGTCTTTAGAAAGGGAATATTACCAGTATTTTCGTTATTTTGGTATAACAGTTCCTTCCATTCAACATATTCCAGTACAGATAATTTTACAGGTTGAATTCCGTCCGGGCATCGAGCCCACGACCCTCAGAGATACGCACCCTATCGCCAGCAGTAAATGCCGGCTATACCTTGACCCCCTACGTAGAACGTATATCTATCGTTGTATTCTTCTTCTCTTTCCATGACAAAGGAGGAAATTTTTCATTTTTCATAACTTTCTTATCCACCACACCTTATTTCTCCAAAGAACATGACTAACCTTCACAGTAGGGGATTCCAGTCTCCTTAACGACACATTTTGTGTGTTTAGGGCAAAATACCTTATCACATTTGCCTAGATGGGGAAAAATGAAGAAAATGTACATGTAACGATCTGACGAAGTTATAGTATAATGGTCGTCATTATGTAATTCAAACTACGATAGCGTGCATATAGACATTCAGACATTTGGCTTTGGCAAAATTTGTAGCCGTGTAGGCAAACCAATATTAGATGAACAGACGGAACTACCCGTGACGAGGGCCTTTATGGATTTCTAAGTAGACCATGAGCTGATAATAACATAGTTCAACTTTGTGAAATTTCATCTAATTTCGTTGAAACTCTTCTAGACGACGTGTATGACGTACACCGGGCGACCCAAACTCAAATTATCTCCGCCTACGGTTTAAACAATATTTTATTTCCATAAAAAACATAGGAATATGTATTGGTGAAAAGGACAACTAGTCCTCTGCTTCTATGCAGGCGGAAAAACCCCAGTTGTATGAATACCACTACCTCATGATTAGTACAATTAAAAACCAGTGAGTTGGTAAACCTAACATCAAAAGAACCATAAAAAGTAAGAACGCCCACAGATTCTCGTTTTCAAACTACACACACTAACGGTTGGTGAATGAAAAAGAAGACAATCGGTAAATGCAAGTTTAGTATATTACTGAATTATCGTGTGACAATCAAGTCTAGGCTTGTCGGTTTCTGCGCATTCACCAGAAGGTAAAGACAAAACCCATAAATGGTATTATCATAAATTATATCATCCATATATATGCCACCTTTCACCAAATTCCGTAAAACAAATGGCCATTATTACATTATTTGACAATATTCTTGACTGTAAATGATGTGAACACGATAAGAAGAGAATAAATTGAAATTTAGCCTACTATACTATTAGGACAACGGATGGGATTGCATTTCATCAACTTCCGTAAAACAAAATGGTCGCCAGCGGGTAATGTTGTGAACATGATAACTTGGAACCTGAAGGTTAGTTTCGTCCTACTAACACAGGATAGGATAGGATAGGATTTCATCAAATGGCGCAAAACAATATGGCCGCCATGGCATAATTCTTTAAATTCACCCCTATGTTGTTGTATAAACATAAGGATGGAAGTTTACTTCTCCAAATTCCGTAGAACAAAATGGCAGCCATTGCATACATTTGCCATATTAATATATGTATATGTTGCGAACAAGATCCCTCTGTAGTAATTGTTGTTTTTTTTTTTAATTATTTATTTTCTTCATTGGGTACAGAAAGAAATGCCTAAATACATAGTAATACGTAGCGTACATCATTTGATTTAACAAGCTATTCATTTATATAGCATGTTTGATATTCTGAACGTGATATATTAAATCATACATATATATTTTCTAAACATATTTACACAATATAGCACCGATTCTATGGTAAATGTAATCGGTGTAACAAAAGAGGTGTTGGATGTCTGAGAAGGGAAAAGTCACGACCCTTCAGCCCGCAAAGCTTGATGCTCCACGACAAACTGTGCGTGCATTGAATATCAATACCTCGTGTCGACAATTGCGTTTTCACAAACACGGCCATAACTTTCGTTTGTATCTCCATTGCTACATTCGTAAATATCTTTTGCACAAAAGATTATTATTACAGGTGAGCATTTATTTATCTATTTCAGCTGCAAACAAAGACGATAACTACGACGATACATATTTGTACACCACAAATGATGGCTATTCCTGTGACCATAACGTCTGTTCAACACGTAATAAGTACTATACTGACTATGGTCAATGTTTAATTCAAGCGATGCTATAGATAACCTACCTGTAGGCCTACACACCATACCATCACCATTGAAGCCCTCCTTACACTTACACGCGAAGGAACCATACGTGTTTTGTTCACAGACAGCATTCACGTCACACTTACTAAAGCATTCATCAGTGCCTAAAATTTAAGCAATAAAAATGTTTGGTCGATTTTCGACTGATAGAATAGCAATTAATCAAGAAAACCATAAACGACAACTTGTTTTTCATTTGCTGGTACAGTGTTTTAACTAGACATCATTTGTAAACAATGCAAAGGAAGTATGACGTATGGTATAAGAACATTAAATTCCGGCAAACCAAAGAGACAAGTTTATAAAGAAAATAAACATTATACAACTTATATTCTAAAATGCCTTGTTTAAAAGCGCAGTATTATGTTTTTGTAACCGCATGTATACGAAAATATTTATTCTAGTGGCGGATTAAGGAGACATGGGGGACGGGGGCGGGGCTAACCTTCCGCACTTTAAAGAAAAGGAATGAAAGGAACAAATATGGGGACAAAAGGCACCACAAAATGAATGAATTTAGCTGACTGAATAATCCTTTTCTCGCCCTTACATTCACTTTCAATGCGGTGCAGGCATATAGGCCCGCGATGAACTACAACTGTATCGTGACACAGTCTAATACGTGAATTTAAAATAAACTCGTTTCGTACCGGCATTGTCATGCAGTCAATTATGACCGTAAAGCATTCCATGATGTTTAAATCTGACAATAACTAAAACACGCAACATTATTAACCCGTTTCTGGACGGCCAATATTTATTTGTCTTTACCAGCTGCATACAAAGACTATAAATAGATAGATATTCATACACTACAAATAGATGCTATATCGGTGACCAAAACGTCTGTTCAGGCATTGGAAGTCCAACACCTAATAAGTACTATACTGACTATGTCCATTCCAAACGATGCTATAGATAACCTACCTTTACAGGTCAGACCATCACCAGTGTAACCCTTCTTACACTTACACGTGAAGGAACCATAGGTGTTTGTACAGACAGCATTCGCGTCACAAGGATTACTTGAGCACTCATCAGTTTCTAAAATTCAATTAATAAAACTGTTTGGTACATAACTCAAATCAATTTGCTGCTGATAAAAATGACAATAAATGGAGGAAGTCAATAATTCGTGCCGTCTGTATGACAAATATTGTTTATACGGACACCATTCACGTCACATAAACTAGATTCACCCACAGTAATTAATATCTCAAAGTTAAGCGAAAAGAATGTTTGTTACATAACTCAAATCAATTTGCTGCTGATAAAAATGACAATAAATGGAGGAAATCAATAATACGTGCCGTCTGTATGACAAATATTGTTTATACGGACACCATTCACGTCACATAAACTGGATTCACCCACAGTAATTAATATCTCAAAGCAAAAAGAATGTTTGTAACATAACAAAAATCGATTTGCTGCTGATAAAATTGCAATAAATCAATAACAACATAACTTGTTTTTCATTTGTTGGTACTGTGTTTAAACCTGACTAGACATCGTTTTTGAAACAATGCACAGGAAGTATGACGTATGGTATGAAGAATAATAATGTCCGGCAAACCAAAGAGACAAGTTACTACGTTTTATTATTCCTTCTTTAAAAGCGAGGTATTATTTATGTATTCGGAAATGTATATTCAAAAGGCAAATGATGGGGACATGAGGGTAGGACATAACCTTTCGCAATTTAAGTCTCGCACTATTAAAGCGATTTATGATTGATACTGTATAGTTTTCTATACTCATAATTAATTTATATAAAAACTCGATCGACCGTGGACAATTAACAACCTATTTATTTATTTCTATATTCACCAAAATTGTACTTCATAGGTGTGGTCCATTGTAACCTTGTTCAACAATCAATTAAACGGGATAAAACACCCCCCCCCCCCCCCTGGGGTTTTCATCCCGCCAGAATGTGCATTTACACATTGAATAAATACACTTGTATACTTAAAATATTTATATACACAGTTTTTCTTTCCCTTTATTTATGAAATACACATGCAGTGCAATTAAATTTATTAAAATTCTGTATATTTTTATTATTGAATTATTTATTGCGACAAACTGTATCATAATTATACATTTATATTTTATATTGATATACATGTACATAGAAGCCCTGTACACACTGGTTTATAAATGAAATGAAAAAAGAAATTGAAAGAAAAGGAATACAAGAAGGAAAGAAGGGAACAAATGCATCACAAAATGAATCAATTTAGCTGACTGAATAATCCTTTTCTCGCACATCCATTTACTTTCATTCATCTGGTGGCTATGTCTGTGACCAAAACTTCTCCTCGGGCATTGGCAGTCCAACACTTAATTAGTATTATACTGGATTAGTTCAATGTTTAATCCAACCGATGGTTAAGATAAGTTACCTGTACAGGTCTGTCCGTCCCCTTCGTAACCATCCACACACACACACAGGAACGATCCAACTGTGTTTTCACAGCGAGCATTCTTGTCACATACAGGCTTAGGCCGTTTACACTCATCAATATCTAAAATTTAAGCGATGGAAATCGGTTTGTTGCTGAGAAAATGGGAATACATGGAGAAAAATACAATAAGCATAAATATGAATCTATCATTTCATACCAGCATTTTCATGCAGTTGCAAAGTAATCCACGATTTATAAATTGGACAGTAAACAAAACACGCAGAATTATTAACCCGTTATTTACAGCCCTCATTTAGCAAATTGAAAGAAATTGTGTCGGGCAACCTGAAAATACGCTCTTTTAAAATAATATAAAATGAATTGTGATCAATGAAATTTTACAGCCACCATTTCAGCTGCATCCTCGCAGTATCGGATACTCATTGAAGAGAAATAAAAGAACGTATATTGACATAATGAAAGCAAAAGTGATGAGACATGTCGTAAGATTTGAAAATAAATTAAAGATTAATCCACACTATATTTTATTAGGTTATTTTGAGCTATGTACTGTGATCTTGAAACAAGGATGTGTTGTAGCATCTAAAATATTAAAATGTCCAATGTCATTCTGAGCTCTAATCTCTATTCCAAGAATTTAATGGATTGATATTAAAAATATCATTACATCCAGTTATTATGTTTGTTTTTCACAATAATGGTAATAAATTCTAACTTATATCGAATTACCGTCACAGTTTGAATCTTCATGGCTGCATTCTTAAATATATATTTCACAGAATGCTAGTTATTGTCACATGTGAACATGTATTTATCTCTTCCAGCTGATTGTAAAGACTATTTATAGGACGATAAACATTTGTTCAGCATAACTGGTGGCTATGTCTGTAACCAAAATTCCTCCTCAGGCATTGGAAGTCCAACACTAAGTTAGTATTATACTGACTTAGTTTAATTTTTAACCCAAACGATGGTGTAGTTACCTGTACAAGTCTGTCCGTCCCCTTCGTAACCATCCTCACACACACAATCGAACGATCCATCTGTGTTTTCACATCGAGCATAATTGCCACATACAGGCTTAGGTAGTTTACACTCATCAATATCTAAAATTTAAGCGATGGAAATCGGTTTGTTGCTGAGAAAATGGGAATACATGGAGAAA
>JAVFBX010249726.1:0-10087 GCA_034783855.1 Mopalia kennerleyi | reverse complement strand
GCACCCTAGCACGCTTTAGCGCGCTGTAGTGCACTCAAGCTCACTAGGGCTTGCTTTTTGATGAGGGCTGTACTGTAGTTCTAGTTATGTGCACAATTAGTCTTTATAACCAGTAAACCAACCTGAAAACACTCGGTGGGTGGGTTAAACAAGTTGCGACTGTCATAAAATCATGTTGTTGTTGTAGCTTATATCTAAAGCTGTCCGCGTGTGCTTAACAAGACAAAGAGTCAAACTGGTCAAGTATCATTGCAAGGCACTACCTGGGCAAAACAGGGCACTTGGGGTGCAGTTAATGCAAAGCTTTTTACAAAGTTATCGCAAGTCATCCAGTTGCATTCCTTTATTTTTACCGGAGATGCCAGCCCATAGAACTGAACAATGGCACCTTTGAGTCAGCCTCCACTTACAAAGGCCTAGGCAGTCTATTTCATGCTGTTTATCAATCCATGGTGCACTGTGTAAAAGTTTATTTAAAAAAAAAAATTTATTCAAATTGTTGAAAATGCTGGAGTTGTGTCAGCTGGCACAACCGATTGACACTTCATTGAATTAACTCACAGAAAGTTGCATGTTAGCTCCCAGTAGGTGTGAACATAAGTGAGTGACATGTAAATAGCTGATAATCCCTACCCAACTGAAAAGCTAAGCACTTCTCAACGATTAAAACAATTGACAAGTGTTCAGAGAAAACATGCATATGAATATTTCTTTAATTTTTGTTTTTGTGATATGTAAATACGCGAAAATTAATTCGAGCGAATGTAATGTGAGAATATAAACGCGAAAATAAATTTCCACAAATAAAAAGTACTTTGCAGTATAGTGTTTGATTTCTAATAACTGAGAAGGTGTTTCTAATGTTTACCTGTGTTTTTTCCCCCAGAAATCAAAGACAGATGCTAATAATTTTGACAAAGATTTCACATCAGAGGAGCCAGAATTGACACCGGTTGATTCAGCAGTTGTCAAGGCGATAAACCAAGAGGAATTCCGTGGATTTTCGTTCATGAATCCTGATTACGGGAAATTACAGGTGATGGCTCCTCCTCCAGCTCATTGATCAGTCGCCTCAAGAATCTTCATGCTCTGGTATTTCTGAAAAACTCCGGGTTTAGTCGTCAAATTTATAACCCTAGTCATTTTGACATGGGCCTTCGAGTCCCTTCCTCTTCATTGCAGTTCACTTGATGTACATGTCGCCATTTTAAGTTCCGTGTTATATGTGGAGACGATAAACAGACTATTGGAAGGACTCAATTCTTCAATAAGAGATCAAGTGAAGGACTAGATCCTTGCAATGAAAGATCAAGTAAAGCACTAAATCCTTGCAATGAAAGATCAAGTGAAGGACTAGATCCTTGTAATGAAAGATCAAGAGATAGACTAGATCCTAGCATTGACAGATGAGTGAGACTAGACCATGGCAATGAAAAATCAAGTGAAAGACTAGATCCTGGCAATAGATGATCTAATGAAAGACTAGATTCTGGCAATGAAAGATCTAATGATAAACTAGATCCCAGCAATGATCTAGTCGGTGTAGGACTCAATCCTGGCCATGGAAGATAATGTGAAGGCCTATCCTCGCTGTGGAAGAACCTGTAAAGGACAAGATCCTATCTACGAGATAATGTGGGCAAGGACTCCATCCCAGCCACAGCCAGGAGTTCTTCTTTGAAGATGGTCAATTGGAAGTCTATATTTGTTGTGCTACAGAACAATATAAGTTTGTCTTTTAGCTCTTATCATATTCTTATATTCAATTTCATTTTGTGTTCATCTAAGACCTTCACCCATCTACATCATTTTTGTTTCAAAGTATATTGAAAAAAAATACAACAAACAGTTTTAACTAATACAGATGTTAAATGATAAAAACTGATTCTCTGCATCTTTGAAGGTGCTTCTTATGCTGTTATTTATTTGTTTTTTTTTTAACTCTGAATAAGCCCGGTGTTTCTGATCAAACTGCAAGAAAATGCAAAATAAGCTTTATAAAATCTTAGAAGTTGATTTTTGCACAGTACTTAAACAAGGGTCACAGGATATCTTTGCTCAATAATTCAATTGGTGGGTTTTTTTGCTTTATTTTTTTTTTCATGATTTTGTGGCCCAGGCCACAAAATGGATGATGTTTTTCTTTCTTTATTGACAAATGTTCAATTTCTTTGGTGAATTATATTTCCCTTTTACTTGTCTTCATTAAGATCATTTGTAAGCAAGAAGCGCATCTTGTATAACAACACAAAATTCAGACATGTTTATCTTCATATTTATACTGTAGTGGGAAACTAATTGGCTTATGGCAGCATTACAGCAGACTCAGCATGTGTTTACTCTAAATACACAGGGCTTTGAGTCATTGCGGCTGAAGGATTTGAAATTTCAGCTTGTTGCTTTTGCATTTCTTACTTCTCTTAATACATGAAGTCAAAACCAAGGACATTTTCACTCTAAAGTAATTCTGTGTGTAGAAGAGGACAACGCTCTGGCTAACAGTATGAAGGTACTATTCCTTCAGAACTGCCTTCTCATCTGACATTCTCTACATGTTTTTAACACAATTGCATTTATTTATTGTTTTGTTGTTGTAGCACCATTCAATATTCTTACAAATTTTAGCTATGTTGATAAATTCTTCTATTTGAGTTTGATGTAGATTCTCAGTTTACTGTGGGGCAATGAAGTTTATGCCAGTATTTCACACTTGTTATTGATATTAGTTAGGTTATGTTTGTTGATTTGCTGCGTATTCTGTGAATTTTGTTCATGTTTTTAAGTGCAATAAGCATAATATAATAGGAGAATCTGAAGCTCCTGTATGGCATCTTCCTACCCTTAGAGTCTAGGCTCTCACCGTCTGAGTCTACACATGGTATCTACCTACCCTTTTGAGTAGAAACAGTACCCCTTCGAGTCTAGGCACTCACCGTCTGAGTCTACTAATGGTATCTTCCTACACTTATGAATCCAGAATTTTCTACAAGCTATCTATTCAACATTTGTAATGTTATTACTGCAAAGGGTTCAGCTAAGGTTGCATACATTTTCTATGTCCCATTTTGATCAGGTTGTGTCTGCCATTAAAACACCTTGTATGTAAGCTACCCCTATGATATTACTATTTATATATGTATTACCTATGGAACATTTAATTCAAAATGCAAGTTCAAGTTCAAAAGAGAAGCAATATTCCTGATTGTCATTATTAAATATTAAATGTTCTGTGTGTTCCAATTGCATGAAAGATTAACCTTCGTAAATTATATGATATTGTTCGAAAACACACAACAAAAATGTTTTCATGTAATACGTAAGGTAATAAAGATAGGTAACTTATTTATTGTTTTGGCAAATTCATCAACTTAGTCCAATTTTCTACTTAATATCACATCAGATAAGAAACATTAAACTTACTGAAGCTTATAAGCAGTGGCAGTGTTATGCCCAAGAATATTTTGGGAGAAAGTGAGAAATACACTGATGGTGGGGAGGGGCATTTTATGCATGTCCCAGGTGCAGCCACCACTACTTATAAGTTATAAGCTCTGTGTACTTAAATATTTGGGACAAAATAGCTTTGATCATTGTCTATAGTTTTGGTCTTCAATTTTGAAGAAGTAGACATTACTTTCACCTTTCACTTTAATTTATACAGAAGTTAATTTGAGATATCTTACAATTAGTAAGAGTAGCGTAAATAACAATCATGTCCAATTTGCACTCTTTTTATGTTCATGAGATCTGTGTGAACAGGAACTGTTTTACCTCCTATTCATGCACTTCTTACCCTGATAGTTTCGCAGTACGGCATAGACCCTCCACTTCCCCACTGTATCATGCAGTAAAGAAGGCCACAACTGAGACACCGTTTATGTAATCATATTGAAAAGCACTCCGAAATGACATGACGTAAAGAGAACGAGACCTGGATATGACTGCCTGCACATGTGACCGGAATTTTTGCTCATCTGCAAACTCTACATGGTCATTCACACTAGATGTCTATAAAAGATGATGCAGATTTCAAATGTTAAAGATGCATCAATGGATATGTTTTTTGTTCATGGTATAAAATTACACACATCATTGGTTTAATTTAAATTAATAGTATATTTGTCAACCCTCATCCTTCAGACTGATCCATAGGACTAATGTCAACATTATCAAGTTATAATGTAATTTAACACTGTTTTAGACAGGAATACCCCATACCAAACAGCTCAGGCATATTATTTATAATTTTTTTTTCAATTTTTTAAATTTGTTGAACTTAGTCTGAAATATATCAATGATGTGGCATTTCAGTTGTTTTATTAGCTTAACTAGGAAAAAAAAGAAATAATGTGATTGCGATTTGGAAGCTTTTGAATTCTATTAGAAAAAGACTGTAGGATTCCAATTTGATATATCTAGGATGGAATATCAAGAAAGAACTTATGGGGATTGAGAATAGATAGAATTGTAGAAATGTGGACTTACATAAGGTTCAACTTTAATGGACATGCTTCTGATTTTTGCCAATTTATTTATTGTTTAATATATTTCATGTATCTATCTTTGCTTTCAGATCTTCTTATCTAGCTTTCCCAGAAACTTTACTGTTTTGTTAGTTAACATCTTTATAACCGTCATCGTGTTTTTCATTGCCCTACCAAAACATGTTGTGATTACTGAAATGGTATTATAATGCTGGGAGAGTAGTAAATAAACAGACAGCCCATTTTCCACTAAAATCAGACATGATTTTATCCTATAATTGAGGAGATTTCGGTTTTCTATAGCCATGCGATATTTATTTCATATTCACATAACGCTTGCTATGCTCTGACTGGTCAGTTTCTGTTCATGGAAACCATCCAACCAATGAAAAGCTTCAGATTAAACAGACTATTTCTTGTTGCAACTTGCCAAATATCAACTAGGGTAAAAACTTTTGGTACCAATACTGACGTGTTCGTGTAATAGTAAGGTCTCAAACCCCATGGGTTGACGATTTCATTGACTGGTGTTAAAAGGTCCCATAGATTTAAAAAAAAAAATGTATCACTATTTTAAATTGTTTGAACCTTTGATCGAATTTAAACTAGTTTTGTGTTCCTTTCTAACATATTTGAGTAAAGTCTCTTCTAATTTTGAGCAGCACTGTTAATGTTTTCTGTTATGTATGTCATGGTATGTGTTGATCACTCATAGGGATACTTTACACTGACCCAGAATGCTTTATTTCCAGTAAAGGGAAAATGTATATTTGTTTGGTTTGAAATTATTACAATATTGACATTTGACAAAAATTGACATTGACAAAATGAAAAACTTCTGAATTTCATATCTCCTGGTCACTTATTAGAGATCTGCTGTTTAACTCCTACCTTATAGATTTTACCTATTTTTGACCCAAGCTATGTTACCAATACCCTAACTGCATTATTGTTCTACAATCTTTCATAACTCGACATATTACTTTAAGTGTTCCAAATAGATCAACAAGCACCTGTTTGTCTATTTGTTGTACTCACTATGACGGTTCCCTTTTCTCATTGTGTTTTACCCTCAGTTGTCCTTACATAACCCAGTTCTCACTAAGTGTTAACCCCAGTCATCCTTATTATAACAAAATCTCTGTATGTGCGTTACCCCAGTCATCCTTATTATACCCAAATCCCCGTATGTCGTTTACCCCAGTCATCCTTATTATACCCAAATCTCTGTATGTATGTTACCCCAGTCATCCTCATTATACCCAAATCTCTGTATGTGTGTTACCCCGGTCATCCTCATTATACCCAAATCTCATTGTATGTGTTACCTCAGCCATCATTATAAGAACCAAATCACATTGTGTGTTACCCCATTCATCCTAACATTACCCACTTATCTGTGTTACCCCTAGTCATCATAACAGTACCCCCCTCCCCCAGTTATACCTATGTCATTGTGTGTGTTACCCTCAGTCATCTTACAGTATAATTCTCATCGGGTAGGCCCCCCCTGGTCATATGGACTACACAGGGCGTCAGGTTTACCTCTGTTATAATCACCATTCATAATAACACCATATTGAAGTGCAATAGAACTTTTCATTCTCTTTATAAATAGTGTAATTATTGTAGTTAGTAGTCTCTGGCATATTGTATAGCTTGGAGCCTGTCTATTGAACACTGGTTTTCACTGGGTCTTGATCTGGGCTATCTGTATTCCAGTCAATCGGGTCTGTCTGGGACGCCAATGATACCAAACAATTGTAAATAGACCATACTCTACTGTACATAAACGTGTGCAATTGGGTTGTTCACGATGGGCTAGTTCAAGAAATACTGGTTCTTGGAAGACTGGTTCGTGAACGACTGGTTAAAGATACACTGGCTTTATTTATCCATGTCAATGTTTTCATCGTTTGTGCTCATCACCATTTAGTTATCTTCCTTAATAATATACTGAAATGTTAGTAATCTGTGTAAATCCCTTGCTATTTTCTGAGGCACGGATTAGTGAATTATAATGACATTGCTTGTAGGCATTTTATTTGTTGTGGGGACCTAGCAGATGTTCATATTGTCGAGTGCATTTGCCAGAACTTCTGTTCTTTAAAAACAAATTATAAAAAATCAACCAATTATTTCGAACATAGATCCTGTTTTTACGACTGCTGAAAGCTCCAATTTGGTTAATTTTCGCGAGCGAACAGTATTTGTTAATCCTACTCTTCTCTCTAATCCCTTTACAGGCCTGTCTTCATAATCCGAATTGAAGAATAACATTTTATTCGTGTTCTCTCATTTATTCATAACTGTGGAATTGTTTTATAAGAAATGTCATTCTCAATATGCATATTTTATTCATCCCAGTGTCTCCAGTTTTAATTCATTTGAGGTATTTTCTTAATACTTTTCTTGTATAAATGTTACACCATGTGTATAGATGTCGAAGCTCATGGTTTCATGGGTGTGTCCTGTGTTGCGAGGTGTTGAACCTCAATGGGACTTGCAATGTGTGTGCGGAGACGAGTCTTCTAAAGTATACACAGACAATGGGATGTCCAGAAACCAGAAAATTCCGTAGTTTAAAAGATGATTATTAATGTCCTATTGCCCGTTTTTCAGAACCTACAAGTTAGTTTCTGTATTGGCAATGTATTGTTACTTATTGTTACCAGGCCAGGACTTCTTACTAACTAAAGAAAACATGTATGTAATAAACTATATGATCCGGGTGGAAAGGAACTGTAAGGTAGACAATAGGAGGTTTAAGTCGATGCACCAAACGAATGACAAAAATGTAATATATCTGCACTGTACATTCATTTTATATAGTGAATTTGACTTGAGATGATGCTGGTGTGAGCGATATTCCACTCTCACGAATAATAGTCACTCTCACAAGTTCTCATCTCTCATATACCATTGTTAAAAGTCGTGATACGCTCACGAGATTGTTTAACCCGTGTTTTATGGACAGACGACTGTTTACCTACATTGTACATTTGTTCACTATATGTTCTGTATTTACAGACAACTAAATCTCCACCGTGCTCTTTTTACAGAATTCATAATAATCTATATGAATTAAGATATTGCAATTATGTTTATTCAAGGTATGAAAGGAGTAGAATGATCTGTTAGGAAGATTTTGTGTTCAAACTATTTATACCCCGACATTTGAAGTGTGTTTGTAAACCCTTGCCTTTCTTAAGGACCATGTACTATCGTGATATTTCATAGTATTCCCCGTCTCTTCCAGACGATTGTTTTTTTTTCTTCGAATTCTCTGCAGAGAAGCAGTGTGCTCCTCGCCCGTTCAATCAACCATTATCTGCGATGATCGCCTGCCCAGGGGACTTGACACTTTCCTTGCCGGGCTCCAGCCTATGTATATGTCACAGTAACCAGTAATACTAGTTATTTCAATACGTAGTGCCACATTTTCCTCAATGTTTCTGAAGATGTCAACTACTAGTGTACAATTGCTATAGTTCATAATAAACCGCTTTTAAGTGATACACACTTGTTTGTTTCTATAGAATTTTATTTAGCTGCCTTGCGTCATTTATACCTCTCGGCCAATAATTGGCCTATAGGGGAAGTGTTGTTGTCATGTGTGTCCGTCTATTATGGATGTTATAGCTTTAAACCTGACGGATATTAAATAACCAATAACATGTATATTGTTTGTTAACTGAAGTTTATAGTAAGAACATTTATTCTACAGTTCCTGTGTTATCTGGCATGTTTTGCCGTGCGTCCGTCTTTTCCACTGTTGACACTATAAGTGGAGAACAGAATAACAGGTATACGGTTTGTCTGACTGAATTTCACAATACTCACAGTTTTACGGTATTTCCTGTGTAATTTCACATATTATTTCCCTTTTGAAAACCCCATAGGTGTGCTAAGATGTTTAATGAGGATATCAAAAGCCTCTCAATATTACAAATACCCCATCAGTCCACAATTTGTAATATTGAGAGGCCATATTCGTTTGATATCCTTATTCAACATCTTATCACACCTATGGATTTTTCAAAAGGGAAATAATATGTGATATTACACAGGAACTATCTTAAAATTGTGTTCTCTGGACCTAGCAGAAGTCTTTTAAGATAGTAATTTGGCTGAGTTGTTCCCCTTCTCATTGTCTTCATGTTAATGTTCAGTATAGCTTTACAGCAAATTCATGTTAAACCACACAAAGTATATCGGCGTATATTATATCCAGGACATGGTTGGACATAGGTTTTACTTGTTCTGTCCGTGTTTCCGTATGTCCGGAAAGCTTGTCCGGGCTGATTCTTGGTTACTATTTCACTTAGGCTTTTGAAACTTGCTTAATGCGTTCTTCTATGTACGTAGATGTGCAACGTAAAAAAAAGTCACGGAATTAGGCAAATTTCCCCATAAATTATGCAAATTGGCTTCTTTTGTCGGGGAAGCTTGTCCGGGCTGTATCTTGGTTAATATTTCACTTAAGCTTTTGAAACATGTATTATGCATTCCCCTAGGTACGCAGATGTGCAACGTAGAAAAAAAGTCACGGAATTATGCAAATTTCACCATTAATTATGCAAATTGGCTCCATTTGTCTGGGAAACTTGTCTTGGCTGAATCTTGGTTACTATTTCACTAAGGCTTTTGAAACTTGCTTAATGCGTTCTTCTATGTACGCAGATGTGCAATCTTGGTTACTATTTCACTTAGGCTTTTGAAATTTGCATAGTGCATTATTTCATGTACGCAGATGTTCAACGGAGAAAAAAAAAATCACGGAAATATGCAAATTTCCCCATAAATTATGCAAATTGGCTTCGTTTGTCAGGGAAGCTTGTCCGGGCTGTATCTTGGTTACTATTTCACTTAGGCTTTTGAAACTTGCATAGTGCATTCCTCTATGTATGCAGATGTGCAGCGTAGAAAATAAATCATGGTATAATGCAAATTTCCCCATTAATGATGCAAATTGGCTGCGTTTGTCCGGGAATCTTGTCCGGGCTGTATCTTGGTTAGCCTACTATTTCAATAGGCTTTTGAAATTTGCATAGTGCATTCTTCTATGTGTGTAGATGTGCAACATACTTTTTCACTTAGATATTTGAAACTGGCATATTGCATTCTTCTGTATACGCAGACGTTCAACGTAGAAAAAAGTCACGGGATTATGCAAATTCCTGCATAACACATAGTGAAGTGTCCCGCATTAGGTTAATTTTAAGTGCACTGCATGTAATTATGTGTGTCTTGGGTGGACTGCGGGGGGTGGGGGGCATATAGTTTAGCTTTCTCTGATTGCTTTTCTCTTGTTATCTCTCTAAACTAGTTATCTCCCTTTTAACCTTTCTGAAATCGTCTGTTTAACCTGTGATATAGTATGAATAGTTGAATACTATATCCCCGGTTTAACGGACTTATTTCGATTGGTCAAGCCAATTAGGCACTCAAGAAACCTACCATTGGCTATTGTATTTGATTGACAACTATACATCACCAAGCGACAGGCGGTCGTATACAGGCTCAATGTCTGAACAGCCTCGGCCATTTCCGTCCCGTAAATTACCTCTGAGGGAACGCGGCTTATTTTAATGGCGGTCGTA
>JAVFBX010249715.1:0-10088 GCA_034783855.1 Mopalia kennerleyi | reverse complement strand
GAGTGGGGAATGCAGTATACAGATAATAATATTTCATACAAGAACAGGGGATGCTAAGAGTGGGGAATGCAGTATACAGATAATAATATTTCATACAAGAACAGGGGATGCTAAGAGTGGGGAATGCAGTATACAGATAATAATATTTCATACAAGAACAGGGGATGCTAAGAGTGGGGAATGCAGTATACAGATAATAATATTTCATACAAGAACAGGGGATGCTAAGAGTGGGGAATGCAGTATACAGATAATAATATTTCATACAAGAACAGGGGATGCTAAGAGTGGGGAATGCAGTATACTGATGATAATATTTGGGCTTACCACTCCATATCCAGACACTTGGAAATGTCGCTTGGTGACAGGAGCTGGTTCTTTGTGGCTATGTAAATTACGCATGGTTCTGAAATGGCAAGAGCAAAATAATAACTGTTATTCCCTAATAGATACAGTCCAAGTAAGCCACAATTTACCTTACTTAGGCAGTATTTAAATTGTAATGCATGTTGGGTTCTACATATTACTTTTTGTAAAATATTGTTTAATTCATATATTTTTTATTTTTAGAGAAACAAAATTTGCTTGCCTAACTCGGTTAAAAGTTATTAAAGCCTATTATATATTTAAACTGCTATTATTTAAACAGTTTTCCTGTAGGAGTTTTTCCATTTGTATAATTCCATATGTTTCTCTGATCTTGGGTTATGATTTATGTCTGTAATCTATAACTTTATATTAAGAAGTCTTGTTTCCTGAATGCAGACCTCAATAACCCTTGGGTTTGGTTTTATTAAGTCAAAGATAAAAAATCAACCAAAAAAATTGCATACATATTTATTACCCAGGGGAAAAAAGAAACTCACGTAAAATGTTCAAGTCGGACAAAATCTCCATTCCTGACTAATTCTACATCATCCCTGTCAGATGGGGCTCTGTCAAATTTCTTGATAATCCAGTAATTGTTGTCATCCTTATGTGTATAGGTTGTTATCTGAAATTAAAGGGCAGACAACTTTTTAACACAAACAGGTTATAACATCTTTATCAATTAAATGCATTATGCTAAAGTACATGTTTTCCACCTTATACAAGTAATATCATTGGTACCGAAATATATTTAAATGGACAAGAATTGACAACCCCCGTCCATTTTGTTTCATTTTTTGTAGGTTTAAACAATGATATCTGGAACACAGGTTTTAATGGATGTCAATGTCTTTATCACTTCACAGCAATTTCAAAGTAGTTACTAGGGGGCTGCTTCAACACATGATAAACTGTAGATTAAATTACTCCAACTCACTGTCATTTCTGAGTCATATGAGTGCTTTTGTGATTGATTGATTCATTGATTGTCGGCTTATTTTATAAATCGATTGCTTGGTTGATTGGTGGATTGATTGATTGATTGATTGATTGATTTGTTGGTTGGTTGATCCATTGCTTGGTTGATTAATTGATGGATTGTTCAGCTGGTTGATGATTGGTATTTAAGACCATGTTGAGGATTATTTCACCCTTATGACGGTGATATACTTAAAAATCCACACATAAAGCGACCATAAAGGTTTAAGTCTTTACTCTGTTGGAAATTCGAAAGTAAAAACAAACTTCCCTTTTTAGCCAGAGGGTGATGGATGCCGAATTGAAAATTATATAGAGGTTTAGGGATAGAGACAACAGTAATGAAAGGGACATAATCACGTTAGGTGACCACCTAGTGATAACTGACCTGTTGTTGTCTGGGGGGTAACTCCTCCGGATAGAGATGTGGGTGGGAATGTAAATACCCTCCCCCTGTCCTCTGATGTTTCAGGGTAATCTTTGACCCATAGGCTATATCTGAAGATAACAAGTAAAAATTTATATCTAGCAGAGCAGACAAGAGGGACTGATATTTGAGTGAATATTTTGAAAATTTAAATAAAATTCTCTATTCCTATGCAAAACATTTTCGTTAAATACTTCAATAAAAAAAGAATACTTAAAAAAATTCGGAGATAGGTGATATATAGAAACTTACTTTCAGGCATGCTTATATTGTAGAGTTTATTTCCTATTAACTGAGATTGGAAACCAGAGCTGAAAAAGCCATCTCCTGGACCACTAAAAAGAATGTAAATAAATGATTTATTAGCCCTTGTGTCTTTTGATTGGATATGACTGTCGTTTAATGTCATGATTTCACATATATAATTGGATGTACTCAATTAGTCATTAAGACACACCAGAACAATAACCTTAACATGTAAATTAGAATGATTATGAGCATTTTATCAATTCCACTAAATTTGAGCACAAAATCTAAATTTGAATAGTTTAATTCAGTTTTGCTACTTATCAGCTTATTCTGTCTGCTTCTTGTGGCTCATATCAAAATATAAAACAGTCTCATTCATTATCATGTTATACATATCAAGGAAATGTTTCAACAATTTTTTAACATAGTAAATGAGATTAAAGGATTAAAACAATTTAAACATTCTTTGGAGATAATCTAGCACAGTATAGATTATCTATGCCTAATGATGGTAAAAAACCAAGAAGAAACCTCATAAAAACCAACCCCTTGATTGCCAGAGCCTCGTCGTGTGACTCACTCATTTACATGAGGGTCGACAGACGGATTAGTAGGATAAGTAAGCGTACTGGGTAACCACCAAGCCCAGTCGTGTGCTTCAGGTCATTTCACTCATATGATGGCTCAAAGGGTGAAGGAAACCATCCTCAACACCACTGACAACAAAGACAACAGATACATAAACAGGGCAATCACATTACAACAATGTCACAAACACATTTGTTTCAGGTTGCTGCTTAGCTCCGACCACTAGGGCAACAGGAAGCACCCCCACCCAACCCTCTGCCTGGTAATAGCAAAGGAAAAGAGAAACCTTAGTACTCCATAGAGACTGATCACATGACTACACTTAAGACAAGGAACATTCTCTCCACTGCAATATCAGTCTTTTATGAGCATTACAATAACTTAACACACACTTACCTTTTCTTAAGGACGGCAAAGTGAATAGCAAAGAAAGTAGCATAGACACAAAATGGCAAGATTATAAGGCACACAGCTCTGGCTACAAAATGTTCTCCGAGTTTGTACTGAAATACAATTTAAATAAATAAAAAAAATTCAACTGTTCAATTGGGTCGAGCTTACTGGTGTTCATGAAAGGTCACAGTTTCTGCTGTCCGATAAATACACAGATGACATGGGGCTAAACAAGCTGAAATTGTATAGTTGTCTTCCGTGTTGATGTTGTAGTCACATGTAGTTAATATGATGTTGAATGATGTTTGTTGATTGTGCGTGTATCCATTTGTTATCTTAAAATATGTAGTTGGTAAAAATCTTTAACTTTTACAAACCAGATTTAAGAAGCAGCTCTGCGATTGGTCAATTCAAGAAACCAATCGACATTGTAAGACACGGGAAGCGTTTTTGAGGTCTGATTTTAATTGGATTGATTTGACATATGGTTCATCGTAAATGTTCACTAATATTAACTCAGAGATTTTGCCCATGGACATGCGAGCTTGACCATCGATGTCAGCCCGACTATAAATAAAAAGTTTTTAAAAAACTGTTTTTTTATTGTAAAACTGAATTTGACAAGTGAATACCCACCATAGATATATCTAATCTTCCTAACAGTTGCCAGAGGTCCATTATGGTGGTCAGTCCAGCCAACAACACAACAAATAGTCCTACAAATTTCACCCTGAAAAATACAACAGAAAGTCCTATACTAAAGAAAAAAGCCTTACGGTAATTAAAAAAAGTTGAAGATAAACTGAAGATTTTTTCTTCGATGTACTGTTCACAGGATCAAGTTCGTCAGTCGATGAATGTATATGAGTGAGTCACACAATGTGGCAATCATGGGGGTGGTTTTACCAGGTTTTTTCTCAATTTTCCTCATTATTAGACAAGGAACAGTGTGTAGTGGACAATCCGTATTAGTGAAATACACTTGAGTACGATGTTAAACCCCTATCAAACAAACAAACAGATCAAATAAATCCTGACTTTATTACAAAAATAAATCAACAATCAATACATTTGAAATAGTTATCTGGTCAATCTGGACAACTCCCCAGTTGAGGGACTATTACCAGACAGGAGACATTCTTCTTTTATATACATATCTACTGTTGCAGTTTTCTCTTAACATTCTTAAAAGTGCAGAACCTTTTTTTTTTTTAAATTAAGCATTTTAGAATGCTAGAAAATAGTATTCAGTGAATTACTGAAAATAATCTACAAAACTCTGCAACGAAGTTTGAGGTACAAAGTAGGGGTTAGTTTTTTAGGGTTAAGAACATCCCATTTCCTTTGTGATTTTCTAAAAGGTATTATACCTGTTGTTCTAGAGTCTCGTCAACTCCTGGATCCTCACCTGTTATACTGAATCAATCTCACTCTGCTAACTTATTTATGGCAAACAGTCACAAAACTTCGCGAAATGCCAAAGATAGATGCATCAAGAAGTTATTGTCAACTGCTAGCTAATTTTAAATATTTAAAAGTACATTTTATCATACTCACCCAACTGAACAAGCCAAGAAAATTCCAGTCATACTGGCCCAGTACCACCAATGTAATGAAAATGGTCTGAAAAGAAGTTAACCCACAGACTCTCGTTTAATTATTTGTCATCAGGATTTTAAATGAGTTTTTCCATTTAATGTTAAACTTTAAATTTTCCCTTTTGAGTCCCAGAGCTCTAGCAAGACATTTACTACATATACAAAAAAGTAATTACTTCTGTGCACAAAAATAACGCAAATAACATAAGCTTATGAAAGTTATATCAATTACTTTAGTGAACAAAAGCAACAGAAATTAGTTCAGTGCACAAAATAAACACAATAGTTGTTTTGTTTCTTTGTTTGTTCAACAATGACCGATTAACCAAGATAACTGATAGTGATAAATAAGTTGTCAATTATGGTTGTGGAGTGCAGACTATAATATTAACTTACCTGTTATTTGCATTTTTAAGTTTCAGTGTGCAGTATGTGGCTGCCATGATGAAGCACAGTAAAATAGGGTCGAGTAAAATATATCTGGAGAGAGTTAATGTTCCTGTATCTGAAAATGTATGAAGAGAAATGCAATTAAAAATCAGATAATATCTGGAATCCTTAGATTTTGGGGATTTTTGTTTGCTTATTTTGGGGATAACTTGAACCAATTTCCACTGCAATTGGAAATGAAAATTACAACGGGATTGAAACATAAAAAGATAAACTTTAAAATCAGGACAAGCTTGATGAAGTAGGTCAAATACAGTTCCAATGAAAATCTATATTTAAAGCTGACAAAATTTAACAATCGAGGGATTAAAAACACCTTTAACTGATCAATTAGAATGGTTTAAAAAATTTGAGGTAGTTATTGATTGAATGATCGATTTATTAATTAAGCCAGTGATTGACCAACTGACTGGAGTGCAACTGCAATGTTGTGTCTATGGGTACAATGGGTATTTTATTTACATGATGACAGTGCATCCACTACTAATGGCCACAATAACAATTATATGTAAACTGTTCTGCTAAGTTAAGCAATACGTCTATACTTTAAAGATACTGTTCAAAGGAGAGTAATAAGAAAGTGACCGTACCCAGCATGACTAGAAAGCTTGTAATCAGACAGGCTACAATGGAATGAGAGAGTTCCCACACAGAGAGAAAACACAGGGGAACGACAGATGACCCCAGGAGAGAACAAAACTGAAACAGAGAATAATAAATAATGTTTCGATGAAATAATATAAATAATAAATTGATTGGTTAGTTGGAGTTGAAGGCTGTACAAAATAGTTAAGGCCATTTCACTTATATGGTGTCTTGCCAGTTGTCAGGCGGGTGGGTGGGTCAATGGAACCAGACAAATAATAATAATACAAGACAATCATAGACAATGAGTTTGGTGTTTACACGTACATGTACATGTACATGCCACTCTGAGAACATAAGGGTAACAGCAAGCTCCACCACCCTAGTGATCAGGACATACTTTTAAATGTGCCCCCAAAATTTCTTATTGTTAATAAAACAAACATAACAGTTTAAAATAATCTAAATCCTTAATTTATTTCATTTATTTATGCATCCAAAATAGCCATGCAACATGTTTGTCTGTTTGTTTGCTTGATGTTCAAACGCGTACTCAAGGGTATTTAGTTATAAGACGTTTTATAAAATCCATATCCGTTATTGCTGGAGACACATCCTGTGACAGCACTAGACGGACTTGAACCCGTGAATAGTACATCGAAGTAGGACTAGAAGGCTGACATGATAATCACTATGCTGTGGTCGCTGGCCCCAATGGCAAACTGACACCGCTTTAACCATAAACTGAGTATAATCTCCAAATTGGATGTTCTGTTTTTATAGAGGTTTCGGGTAATTATTACACAGTAAAAGTTAAGCTTATCTTACAATTCTCATGCCAACATACGGGACATCTCCATACACATCCCCAGGCTTGGTGAAGGCAAAACTACCATTATAGCCAGTCATGTGTCCAGCTAACCCAATCAGCATCTGAAACACACAATAAAAATTCGTGTCTAAATATCTGTTATAGGATTCCACTTTAAATAGTACATTCGCAAAACATAATTTTTCTCAACATATAACTGTACAATTGCTTTTAATTAAAAAGAAATAAACATGTAGACGTAGTCCTGTCATAACTTTTCTCTGCATATACCTGTACAATTTTTTTTCAGGTAAAATGTAATAAACATGTAGTCCTGTAATAAATTTACCAAGCTTTGCTATCCATATGTCCGTATAATCTTTAATTGCAAACGAGGAAATAAACACTGAGTGCCGTTTGTTATCTTCTGGATCCAATGTAGTGATGATATGTCAACCATTCTCTGATCACACATTTGTAAAAGGATTAGTACCAGCAAAACAAACTCAAATGTCAGTCTGACTCTACTGGAGGAAAATTTATTTTTTATACATTGGTAATTAATAATGCAAGTGGACAGTACTTACCTTTCCTAATGGTGGATGAACATCAAAGAAGAAGGTTCTGTTAATATACCAACTTCCCATCTTTCCAAAGTGTGTTTCATCCCAACTTTAAGAAAAAAAAAGAAAAAAAGTTGGCAATCAATTTATGTGGTGAGCATAACTGATCTCCTTTATATTATGGCAACCTAAAGGCTCAATCGTTTGACAAAGCTTTAATATCTTTTGGAAAAATGATAATCTCAATCAAGACAAGACCTGGCAATTGCAAGATGAAATCAAAGACACCTGAAACAGGTCAGCTTTTTGTTGCCCCATCTGTGAGGACCAGGGCAACAGGAAGCTCCTTCAAACTGCCTTCAAATACAATAAAAAATACACACATATACATTAAAAAAAGATTCTTTTTTATGTTTACTTACCAGATGTGTGAAGGTTCTTCTATTCTATACAATCTAGTCAGAAAAGTAAGCATGGAAATACAGAAACATATTCGATACATCCGGCCAGTGTCCCTTGGCAGAGAGAGAATGATTGGACCAGCATCCTCTTCACTCCTTTCACATCTATTAACAGGATTATCACAGTCACCTTTTTCATCCACAATTTTTTCATCTATTTTTGGTAAGCCTATTGACTTTAAGCTATTATGCTCTGATGTATAAGTGACATCTGGCAAAGGTGTCACTGGTTCAATATTTCTATCGCCGATACACAGTCCAGAGGTATTATACATGTTTCCGTTTCCAGGAACATCAGTATCACGATGTCTGTGTGTCATTTCTGCAGAAATCTGCTTCTTCTCAGCCGGTGATGTTAACTATATAGTTACATAGACCATTCAATCTTTATCTGTCGAGAAGAGAAAGAGCATAAAAAAATATAAATTCAGACTTCCACTTTGCCATAAGTAATAACAGAAAATGACTACAATATTTAAAGCACAATGCAGAAGTGAAAACAAAACATAAGACAACCTTTTGAACAAAACTTTCTTAAGCAGTAGCTTTTACTTTGGTCAGTGCTAGGGCTAGTATACAGTTTCCATCCCTTCAGTATACCTTTGTAGGTCCTAGCTGTAAGCTATAAAAAGTTTGAATGATCAAAAGTACATATATGCTTTCTATATTGTACCTAACTGCAATGGAGCCATAAGAGCATAAATCTATGAAGGACATCGGAATGGCAAAACTATGCTAGCTAAATATCAAGCTTGAGACAATGGTATACTTGGTATTTATCTTACATTCATTATTATACATTCATACCTTTTGTTCTATATAAACATTTTTTTGTTGCCCTTGAAAGTATTCTCCTCCCCCCCCCCCAAGACAGATGCTTCAAAAACGATTATTTCATAACACCATGTTTAATCGGATATACATAGCAGAAGAGAGTTAGACATGGTGTGACAGCGGATTAGCTTAATAGAGCTTTGGGCAACCTGGCCCTGGATACCAACTTTTTTCAAATACTAGAAAGATAGAGCAGGAGCTAAAGCTGGAGGTTAATCTATCATACAGATCAATAGTTCACCATCAAACGATGGAAAGTATAAAACGTTTTTATATTGTGAATTGGAATGACAAGGAAGTGTTTCTTGTATTCGATAGTTGCAACGTTGTTTATGACTATTACTGATTATATCATGTATACTGAGTTGTGAAGAATCATTATTGGAGTACCAAACCCACAGTTTGGATGAATTTGAGCCTGAAAAAGACCCAATTCAAAGGGGAGCCTGTCAAGTTTATGCTCTTGTTGTTGTTGAACGCATTACGCTTGGTCCAATCTTCGTTACAAAAATTGTAGAAAAATGAGCACAAATTCCTTATTTTAAATATATTGCGTTAAGAAGGCATATCATGTATGCATTCGTTACCTGCTTTTTCCCACAGTAATGCTGTTTGTGAAATATAGCCAGCGAGAAACTAAAAGATTGATCGGTAACATAATTTTATGTTTACCCAGCCAATGCCAAACTCCACACAGTGGCACTGGACCGCAACAGATGTTCATCGTTTCCTCTGCCGTCTGTATTTGACAGATGCACCACGTACACATTTTCAACCATTTTTGACCAAAATATTTCATACTTATTTGCTCAACAATACATGGTTGTATTGTTAAGGCCTTGCGATCTGAATATCAAGGCAAAAAAAGCTGTTTCATGGAATTTTAGAACGGTATATTATTGTAGAGAAAAAAATAATAATTACCGTGTTTGCCTCCAGCGGGATAAATTGTTACAATTTCAGTATTAAATCAATTGTAATTTTACAATGGCCAATTAGCTATAAAACATTGATCGCGAGAAACACAGCGCCAATTTTAATGATAATATAATAATTTTGTAATTTTCATAGAGACAATCGACCCGCTTTATATTTGATTGAATCCAAAAGTAGGATTGTTTGTTGATTTGCACGCTAAGCGGAAGAAAATGTAATGATGTAGCTATTGTGTCGGGTTATTATGGAATAGGCCTAATATTGTCAACAGGTTTTGCCAGACGAATGCACATATATGTCCAATGGGATATGTTTGTAGTAATTTGACATCAAAACGGTCGAAAATAAGTTTAGATATTAAACTGTACTTTTTAATCCATCCATAGCCCAGTAAACTGGACCGGGTGTATTGGTAGCAATACACCCGGTCCAGTTTACTGGGCTAATCCATCCACAGACCACGCAAACTGAGCTTCCATGCGATACGTGTCAAAATCTCAAGAGAGCTAATGATTTCGCCCGATGTTGTCCGTAAAATACTGTAAGGTGGGCGTCTAGATACCTCACATATGGGCGTTTCCCCCCAACTTAACCCAAGTTGGCAACTCTAGAAACACTCTATAACTTAGCATCTATACTACATGCACACGTAACAAACAGTTTTAGTGGCAATCGTCAATTGTTAAAAGTCATTATGTAAACATCAAGCAAGCTTACCTCTATACGGAGACCCCTAAGAGCGGTATCCGGTCACTTCGTCAAATGACCGACTCGTTAAAAACCGACTCGTCAAATATATACGTCAAGTCGTCAAACTCCTTATGCCAAGTCGTCAAATGTGATAAC
>JAVFBX010249704.1:0-10089 GCA_034783855.1 Mopalia kennerleyi | reverse complement strand
TCCACCTGATGCGCCTCCGAAAGGGGGGCGGTACTCTACCGTGTGGCAAGTGCGGAGTAGGTCTGAGGTCCGCCACTTGGCTGTGCCGCGGCTGTGGGGCGGGCTAAATCCACCACGCGACATACCGGAAGAGAAAGCTGGCCCTGGAGTCCGAGTTCCGCCGCCTTGCGGCAATAGACGTCGAGGTAATATTCATTTGAAGACTTGGTGATCATATGGTATACCCGTCAATGATGACGCACGCACAACAAGCGACTTCGAAGCCGACACTGGCATACAGCCATACTACCCGCGCTCTTGCGTGGCCCTAGAGGCCCTCCGCAAGACCCTCGACCGCTTCATAGCTGCCATTAAGGCCCAAGGGGCCAACGAGGCCAAGCGCCGCGAAGCTTAGGTCGCCTTGGGGCGATCGACATTACCGTCGGCTTCGACCTCGACCGGCCGCCCGCAGCAGGCAAGCTCGAGGCCGAGCCCGCAAAGATCGTGGGGGGCGCCAAAAAGCAGCACGCCCGGGAAGGCGCTGCCCACGTCTTCACCTCCTGGCGACAGGAGACCCCGGACCCTCATGACCTCGGCGATGTGGTCGTCAACGACCGCATCCGATCGACGTGCCTGCGTGTGACGTCACTTGTTGATGGAAAAACCCAGCCTGAGCTGACCGATTTCTTCCTGCACCCAGAACTAGGTCACTGCACTGACTCACAGGCTGGCAGTTAACGTCAACAAGTGACGTCACTCACAGCCTTCTACTGCTGCTTAGGCCATTTTTATCTGTCACTGAATAAGTTGCTGTGTCAAGAAGCCGCTTTCTCCATCGTCCACACGGCTTGGGCTAGGGACTGACCGACCCACCATGAAGACCTATAGTCCCACACACCTAAGGAACACCAAACCATCCTCTATTCACCTCACAGGACTGTGGACAGTGTATCTGATTCCAGCCTCAAAAGTAACAGGTCGATCGCTTTAAAAACCCCACCACGAGGAAACCCGTCTTCGCTTACCCTACATACCATCGCCACTTCAACCGTATACGTTAGGTAAAGCCAGCCATCAGCCCGATATCGATCACCATGAAGCACATTTCAGATAGGCTGTCGATCACTGTGCAGTTCCCGCCAAAAAGGCTTCTCAGACGTCCGCGCTGCCTGTATATAGAGGTGCCTCAGCGCCAATCACTCATCCAGCATTTGTTCACTATGAAGAACCACAACCAGGCTATGAAGAAGACCACAGCATCTCGACAGAGGAGGAAAAGAAACAAGCCAGACACCTCGAGATATCGTGGTCAACTGACCCTAGATCAATTTTTCCTACCAGCCAGTATCCCGTATTACATCACCAGCTACAGCCAGCCAGAGGAGAGAGGGGATGAAGCCACTACAGATCCCAGGGACAAGATGGTGATTCTCTCCACCTACGAGATACACGTTCCCTACCACCCATCTCCTCAAGTGTGATCGGTGTGCTCGGAGGCTGCCCTCCTTGCCTGGCTCTATGACCTCACGAGAGCTCACGAATAATAACCGAGCTGCTTTCTATATACTACCTCTCTATATACTACTGTAAATGCCAGCCACCTAGGTAACTGTGGCACCTGGACCTCGCGAGAGTGGTTTAGTGGGGAGGAATTTAATGCAAGCGATTCGGTGCCTGACTCTGAGAGCCGTGGTTTCGAATCCCGGACGTTCTTTAACAAACAAAATCTGTTAGAGATAAAAAAAATTTCAAAAATTATCTTGAAATAACGAAAATATTGTTGATAATGTAGATTCTCTCTCCTTTGTTTCACTTTTCAAAGAGGTTAGTACGTTGAATGAGCTTAGAATAATCGATTCGCTGTAAGTAGTGCGGGAAAATGAAACGGTAGAAATGGAACCCATTTATCCTAATGTTTTAAGTTTGCATGAAAAACACATATTATTCTGATAGATACAAAATGGTGAAAATAAACAAAAAAGAATAAGAAATTAAAGCTGTATGAGATATTCAGCTTAGGTCCTTTGTAGCTAACTGATCCACAGTTCTGAAACAATTATTATTTTGAAAAATATCTACTTATGAAGAGCATAACCCGTAAACAACCGCCCTGTAAATCGTTAACAAGTCGTAGTGACGCACAGTGATGCATGCACGAACCTGCAATAAGATCAGGGACGCTCACAATTTCTGTTGCAAATTATATATTTATTTGATCGATTGTTATTGTCTAACATTGTATCTGGTCAAGTAGGCATGTTTAGTTCTACAATGTACATGTAGATTATAAAATCGATATCTGTCAAGAGGTTTGTTTGTTTGCTGTATTGAGGTTAAACGTCGTACTCTAAAATATTTTGCTTATGTGACGACGGATTTTCCATTATTAATAATGGGCATTTTTAGACGGCGTAAAATTTCTGAAAACAAAGAACATTTTGTTTCATAAATAAGGTTCTTGTTTACGAAAATCGAATTATGTGAGTGTTTGCGAATCAATAAAACGCGTATAATTAGTTAAAACAGGAAAGTTGCCATAGGCCTACGATTCATACATATGACTATACATGTAATTGCATTCGATGTTCTGAATAAGGCCATGACGGGATTCGATTTTAAGAAAACTGTAAACGTTTTAACTGTTGTCAGGATCACATGACTACCATGTGAGAGAAGACAGAAAAAAACGTTATTTATACCGTGGCACGGCGCGTTGCCTCCGCCACCAGGTAAGTTCATTTTGCGACACAGACTGCCCTTGCCTCGCCAACTAGAGATAATAAACAACCACCACATCACATACTACTATAAACTCTCCAACACAGACCAATGAGATTCTAAAACTAATAAAAGTCATAAATACAACACAAGCAAAAATCATCGGGCACGGAAGCACGCCTTTCCATGGCCACAAGGGACGCTGTTTGAACTTTCACATTTTAACAGCCAATCAGTCTGCGTAATGCACACTGGTACAGGGATAAAAATGGATAAACATTTTGATTTGAAATGCTAATGTGTAAATATTGACTGTATACAATTGGGCTTTAACATCGTACTTAAGGGTATTTCACTTGCGTGGCTTTCTCAAATACGGTGGAAAACCAGAAACTTCATACGTCATCACCGGGGCCACACCGTTAGACTCACAAGAATAACTGGTCATGAGCAGATGGTACTCATCTTGAAAGAATATAATAGTTTAACGATTTCAGCTGGTATTCTTGAAAAGAAAATTATAGGTTTGTTGTAAAACGTCCAATAAATTACGGAGATTTGAGACAATAAAAGTGACTAAACCTGGTAGAAAACTAATAACTGCTCGTCATTCTAACAAATACATACAAACGCTTACTGCTTATTTGCTGGTGACATTTTGCCTCCATTGTTTAGCTGTTATTGGAAGAAGTATATTGATTGGAAGAAGTATATTGATTTAAGCAATCTCGAGATCTAATTATCGGGAAATGTTTTTGTCCGAAACGGCCGTTCAAGTATAAATCTACTTATCAATCAAACAAAACAGTTTCTTATCATACTAACGCTTTGGCATCATTCGGCACCTTGTTTGGTGTATACATGAAGCTTTAACCACATCGGTGCAAAAAACAACAGAATGCATGTTCACGTTAAACCAGATTCTTCAACAGGTATCAGAGGTAAGAGAATATTACAACATGCTAGATTCTAGCACATTCAGTGATACTTTACGTACTAGTCTTCATGTCAATCGAGTGGGTGAAAGAAATTAATCTCTATCGGTCAGGGAATTTATGAATATTTAACCCGCCAGGGAATTTATGAATATTTTATTTATTTCAGAGTGATAAGGGTTTCAATGTACATGTGTTAGCTTCCTTGCCATTAGGGCAATTTTTAAACTATGCCAGATCAATTAGAACAGGCCATTGTACCCGACACCAATGACTGTAAGGATGACAATAACCCAGGCAGTTACAGGAAGCTGAAGTTAGCCCGTTATTCCACATTGCTAGATCGGAACACTGTGCTATGAATTAAATAACGTCAAACATTTATAGCGTGAAGTTAAATTGAAACACATTATAAAATTATGTTGAATGTCGAAAATTTGGGGGACGACGAGCCTGTTTTTCGACATCAAAATGTTGCATGTTGGGCACTCCACCATTTGATATGTCAAATATCTTCGAATGTCGAAAAATGTGTTCCAAATGTCGGTGAGACCGACAAGCAACCTACGGATGTCGAATGACAGGCTTCGAATGAAAAACGAAAGTAGAAATTTGCAGCCCGTAATTCGCCATGCATTAGCTAAGAACATCGTTATATGAAAAAAACTTACCACAAACTAGGCGATCGGTCCAAACAATATCAAATCCTGTCGAGAAGCGGGTGTTCAAAAATTCTTTTCGGACATCCCGATTTTCGCGTACGTTTCATCGATCAAAGGCAGATTAGTTTAAAATGTATCTTACTGACAGATCGATTGTCCGTCTGTAGTATTGTCAGGTAATGTGTAATTCGTAAATGAAGACAATTTGACGGAAAAATGTTTAATAATATATGCCACAGAATTTTACTGGAACCTGAAATTCAATATGAAATAATATTGAATGTCGAAAAACGTGCTTCCCGACATTTGACGTTCGAATGTCGGGAATCCCGAAATTCAACATTCGAATGTAGAATAACGGGATAACTTATTGCTTCCCGACAGTAACATAGCTCTAGTTTGTCGGAAAGGCTCTGTCTACCAATTTGTATAGAGAAAGGTGGTACATCAATCGACTGGCAATGCACATACATTTAACTTCAATCGACCACTGCCGACTTGTGTGTATCCACTGAAAATTGTGACGATATTCAGGGCACGACTAGTTTTATTCCCATAGTTTATTTTTTCGATGTAAAGGAATTACATTGTAAAGGAGTCAAGGTTTTATATTGCTTTTGTAACCCAATCGGTCAAGGGCTTGATCCAGTCAGCCACCGACCCGAGGTAGAGTCCCAGTGAAGGCGAGCTACATTGTCTTTCTGTACAATAAAACTATATTATTTGTTCGACAAATACATATGTTTATAGATCCACAGTCTGGATGTGTAAGACTTACGGTTGAAAGAGTTCTGTTTCTACTTGCCCTGGTAACCGAGATCAACCTAAGAAAATCTTATGCGTATGGTAAGTAGGCATTGCTATGCACTCTTATTTTCTTAGATGTAATAAATCTGGAAGTGTCGCTGTATATAAGTATATTATACCTCATTTATATTTTCCCCTATTCTTTGTACGTGTTTGGTTGTGGGCCATATTATGTGATATTATCTGAATTGGAAACAGCCCAACGGAAATGACACAGATGTCTTCTAACACAATTCCACTATTTGCTATATGTGGTCTCACACGCAGCCAACATGGAACAATTTTCATATGACTACAGACAAACCAATCGGCAAAGGCTGTATCAAAAACACAGCGGTATTATAAGCAGGGTTACCAGAGTCTGTTTTAAAATTTGTCGCACATTGAGGACCAAGATGTCATCCGATAATGTAGGGATGGATCGTTTGCTTCTACAGACAGGCTTTCGGCTGGTGATGTTCAGAAAGTCCCAAGTTTCAACCGGAAATCCTGATGGTGGACTAGGTCTAACGTTTTGATGTAGCTATCACGTGATGAGCGATGAACTATGTCAATATTTCTGGGTGTTTTGTAAGAACGATCCAGAAACCGCTAATATTGAATCGAACAGACTGGTCGTTACTCCCAATCAGAGCTCAACACGGCCTTAATAATGCTGAGAGTTCTGTATATGAAGTTTTGAGATCGTCGTTCAGGGGAATGAATGACTCAAACAGGCTAACTATTAAGTTAAATATACGTAGTCAGGACACCATCCCATGCAGGCATGATTTGTGAAACGTTCCTGTATGCATTAGTGATAGCGATATCCATCCCTCACCAGAAATCTCTTCTATATTCCTGATTATAAGGTATTCACCTTGTCTAGAAACATAAGAGAATGAATATTGTATGATCGTGAGAAACCATGCAGGATTGTCAATGAAGTGTCGCTTATAGAAACTGATGGCTGAGTTAAATCTTAACATTTTGAGAATAGTCATAACCATGTCGGAACACACTTCGACACTTTCCGTACCAGTACAGTTATCTCGGAGGTGATTTTCGTGCAATAATATTACACGAAAACGTTTAATGTAACTGCCGGATATTTCGTGACCGTGTGTAGAAATGCGCGGATTTGTATTCTAAAAAAAAACACATATCAAACAAGCCCGTTTCTCGGGTAAAATCACATTTAATCAAAACACTGTTCCTTTTTCATGTATGACTTGTTGCAAATAGTTCAAATTGTTTTAAAGTGTTTTAATAATGGTATTTTAATAATGACGTCACCGTATCAACAGAAGAATAACTTTCAGACGTAAACAATACTCACTTGGATAACTCAGTCATATGATGATCCATTTGAGGTACTTCCCGTGATTGAAGTAAAAATGACCCAATCATCGCGAGAGATTATTTACGGTACGGAAATGGACGAAGAATGTTCAAACAAGTTACGATAACGTCTCATTGACTGGTCACTGGCCTAATATACTGTTTGGCCGTTTGCAAAATTTCTTAAAACCGTAAAATTCTTTAAAATTGCCAGTTTGACAGAAATCTCTTTTTAATGCGGGGGACAGACGGGCGACTATATACTCGCCCGATCGCGGCTATCTGATCACCAGCGTTTTTTTTTTCGGCCGACTCGGAGGTGAATGGAAGCAATAATATTACACGAAAACGTGTAATGTTCGCCGGATGTTTTGAACGCACATGTGTGGAAATCAACCAAAGTACTCTGCAGATTTGTATTTAAAAAACCCACATCACGCAAGCCTATTTCTCGGGTTAAATCTCATTTAAACAAAACACTTCCTTTTTTATGTATGACTTGTTGCAAATAATTCAACTTTCATCCGCTGTAAGTATTTAATAATGATGTAGTTCCAATGATGTCATCATATCAACACTAGAATAGCCTTCAGACGTAAACAATAAACACTTGCTGTGGATAACTAAGTTATATGATGAAAGTAAATCCATGGGAGTTACTTCTGTTTCATTATCCATTTGACAAGTGCACCCCTGGAAAAAATGTAAAATTTCTCGCAACCACTAATTTTCAGGTTTAAAATTTCTCACCAGATTCTACATACGGCGAAAAAAATCTTAAACATCATGTACTATAAGATTCACTTTTATGTGATTAATTCAACTTTTTTCGGTTGTACATCAATACTGAAGTGAGTTTTATTCAAAATTATAATAAACAAAATTTTCCAGGCATGCTCCTTACCATATTGAAAACTCAACTGATAATATTTCCCTATAAATCCTGACTCATGACAGTTAATTCAATAGTGGCCTTCTCGTCTGTCAGAAGGCAGTTCCACCATACAGGTGTCCCCAAAACATGTCTCGTGATGCTTCTAGAACTATGTGTTATCTACTCAAGACTCAACGTTTTTTTCACCCTTTCTTCTTCTGTAAAAGAATGGTGACTAAATATTTTCCTACAAAAACATTATAAATGCTGAACACAATACCTTAAGAAATCTTCTGGTTCATCATCCATTGCTTTCTTTGCTGGAAAAAAGAAAACAAGATATAAATACACCTGTCCACTGATATAAGATGCCTAAATAGAATGTGTGTTCGTGATTGTGGCCCCCAATTTTTTTCTTACTATGTTTGTTGTTGTTGTTACATTAAAGCTTCAATATGTTTACAGGTCATATTTGAAATAAACAGGTAGAAATATTAGACAGCTTTCACAGAAATCTGGCTGGTCTGTTTAGCGTGCAGATATTGCAAGTAATTTACTTTCATTCTCCTGTATTTACAACATGTATTAACTCGACGTTTAAATAAAGAGCTTCCTAATTTAACAGTCAATGAAATTATTGGTTTTTGAAAATAATCATCAAGCTGTGCCTCGAAAAAACATTCCTTATTCTACATATGTAATGTTGGCTTGATATGCGCGCTAGTCAGCCATTTTACGGGTTTTGTAAAAGCATGTAACAAAATATGGTCCATGACTTAGAGACTTCATTCAAACAAATTCAAATACTCCTGTTATTCTCAAACAAATTATAGTGCTACTTTAAATAGGTTGCCCTTTTTATTATTAAGTGTGAATAATAAAGTACGCAGAAGCCAGGTGTAACTCAACCTACGTATGATTTGTTTGATTGTAATAGAGAAATATCGTGTTCGACATTAGATCATGTCTATTTTGTATGGTCACTGCTTAGAGAGCATCAATGGTTTACCTGCTATTCTCAGCTTTTGATCCCTGAGGTCTTTCATATCATCATTTTTATCTCCCAGTTGTGAACATATCTGCATACCAGCTTCATTTGCAGTTTCAGCACGAGAAAACATCCTCAGTTCTATTGATGCCTCAGACAATCGATACAAACCCTATAACAAAATCCTACTATGTTAATATTGGAACTTTCTCCCTCTTTATGTCATGCTCCTCTGTAGTTCACTCACAGGAGGACGTCGCAAGCAGTCTGTACAACCATATCCATGGACAGAAGTTTCAAGTCAACCTCAAATCTGCGAGCTGAACAAGGGGTCCAGAAGTCCAATATTTAACCAGCTGATTGACTGATAGCTGTTTTACATCATGCTTAAGGTTATTTCACTTAAATGATGGCAGTGTATTCTAACAATAGTTGACATTAGCACAACCAAGATGTGAAGCATTTCCATAATGTTGGAAAACAATTTTCCTCCAGTGCTAAGTAAAGACAGCACTGCTACTCTTCAAACAAACTGCCCGTAGCCAGAGAGCCTTGTATTATTAGATTGGGTATTACTACCTCTTTAACATTATTGACCACAAAAGAGGATATGCCATCCAATTGGCGAAAGAAAACCCATTTGCACAACACTGGATTTTATTTGTTAATTAATATTCAATGATGTGCCCAATGGTGGGCAAAAGGCACAACTATAGTTGATGGTTAATGTGCCTACCAAGTTTCATAAAGATTGGCTTTATGGTTTTTCAAGTTCTGCTCCGGAAACAAATTGGAGCCATCAGATGAACGGACAGACTGAGTTTTAAAATGATGAATCCGTAATAGCAAAAGGCACAACTACAGTCAATGTTTAATGTGCCTACCAAGTTTCATAAAGATTGGCTTTATAGTTTTCGAGTTCTGCTCTGGAAATGGATTGGAACCATCTGGACGAACAGACAGACAGATTTTTAAAATGATGAATCCGCAATAGCAATAGGCACAACTACAGTTAATGGTTAATGTGCCTGATGAGTTTCATAAAGATTGGCTTAATAGTTTTCGAGTTCTGCTCCGGAAACAGATTGAAGCCTACCGGACGGACGGACGGAGAGACGCTGATCATACCATAATACAACCGATTTTCATCGGGCGTATAAAAACTGTACATATTTTAAGATAAATCTGTGGTTTTTTAAAGAAATTTCTCAATTTGACATATCTGTTTGTTAGAAATTTCTTACCTTCACCCAGTCAGGTTTCAAGGCCATAGAACGACGGGAGTCAGATAAGGCATCTCTGCAAGAAAAATCAATCAACACTATTCAATAATTATGACATTAATGTGACATCGTTATCCAAAATCAAACTTAATCAACAAATGTTGATTATAAAAAAAAGTATTATTTGACTCTGATCATGTACAACTAAGGAATTGCGTCTGTATGTGACTCGAGATCCCAATCATATATCAGTAAATATATACAACAATCCATTCCTCAAACAAGTCTGAACACTTTACTAGGTAGTGCATGAACTATGTGGCGGAGTGGTTTGTAGTGTTGGCTTATATCCCAAACATCCTGGGTTTAAATCCTGTGGACCATATAGGAGTTGGTATGCCAGCAACAAGCTGGGTTGTACCCAGTTTTCCACCCAAAAGTGGGCTTAGAAATAACAAAAAGATATCATACTTTTAAATGAAGAAATTAGTGCATCAATCTAAATCCAAATCCAGGGGCACCTTGAAACCAGCCTATTGGCTTGTCCAAGCCTTTCAAACTTAATCAATAAAGACTTAATATG